>JAAAWM010012079.1:0-165145 GCA_036873465.1 Thinopyrum obtusiflorum
CGACGCCCGACTGTGGCATGTTTGTTATTTATTTTCTTTATAAGCCCTTTATGTGACGTCGCTCAGATGCCCGACTGAGGCATGCTTTATTTTATTATCCTTTCGAGGCGTCGCTTCAGACGCCCGATCGGTGCATTTTATATTTTATTCTCTTATTGCTTGTTCATGTTTTTTATGTGAATAACCTGCTTGCGTGCGTCATGAAATTTTATTTCGTGACTGACGAAGTGATCGTGGAATATTTCAGAGCATGATTACCATCTATTATATTATACCTGTGTTCATAATGTTTGCGAGTACATTCAAAGTACTCACTGGCTTGTCCCTGGCTATTGTCTTGGCCAGATTTCTTGCTTGGAGAGGAGCGCTGCGATGACAGCCCCGGAACGTACGCTATGATGATAGCAGCCTCGCGAAGATAGGAGTTATCCAGGTCAGCTGTTCCTGTGGGAAATGGAGTCCCATAGATGCTGATGGATCGCAAACCGCTTCCGCCATCAACCACTAGAAACCATTTGTTGTACTCATTGGCCAGAATGGTCTTGTACTACATATTTTGTATTTTGCTTGGAATTTCTGTATCAAGTTGGTGTCTCATCAGCTAACAGTAATCCTGGGGCTGGTGAGCACAAGGGCCATTTACTGGGAAATTAATATCCTGGAAAACCCGGTCCCGACAACCTTGGTATCAGAGCCAGGCTGACCATTGGCTAATCCTATCTTAGCCAGGTCAATAAACCTAGGATAACCCACCCACCAGGCCTTAACCTAAACCCAGCCAAGCTTCTCGTGTAAGATAGCCACACTGTGATCCCGACACCTTTTGGCAGTCGGTGCCTAACCTATCAGCCTAGCCTGTCGATCACGCGCCAGTGACCGACACCTAAATTTTCTCATTCGCAAGCGTGCGAAGGAAGACTCCGTCCTCTTTTTCTATAAAAAGGGAACGCTAGCCCCAACCCAGTACTGGCCAACCTTGCCCAGTATGTCATCACTCAAGAACGTTTGACACAGTGGATAATGGGTTATCTCCAGAGCCTCGCTGATTTAAATCCTCAGATCACCATTGGCCGACCACTGAGGCTAGACCAGGGGAGACGCGTTCTTCGACTAGTCAATCCGCTTTCCCCGATAGAAGAAGATTGTGCCCCAGTGCCGGAAACTTTTTCTTAGGACCCAGCTTATTTTATGTTTGCGTCGTAGACGCCGTTTCTGTGTTTATCAGCCTGGCATGTGTTGCAGCTTATGCGTTGTATCCTAAGATTATGCGATGAATTAAATGTTTGGTTTCAATTAACGTGAGTAATTTTTACTGCTGTTATTTTTGATTAACTGTTTTCGCTCTCGGTAAATTCTGAGGTGGGTTTTTCCTTGAGATATTGCAGCATGTATTTCTCCATGGCATAAATTTTAATTCACGCAGCACCACGACAGCAGGCTCACAACCACAACCACTCGACCTCATGCACTGGTTGCAAAACCACGTTCACATTTAGCACCTAACTGATCACCGCACTAACACACCACAATATCTGAAAGAGAAATTTGTGGATAATTATTCTAGTGCAGATTGCCTCCAGCACACCGACATCAGTTAGCACCAGACACCAGCACCTAATCCTCATGATCACCGTCGCCGTGAAGAGCCAACACCCGAGCAGCAGCATCACGACGATCATCGAGGATCATCACGCATAAGAGCACGAAGAACCCCAGCAATGCCGCCAACCCTCCGCACATCAGGATCATGTACCAATCCGGCATCACCTCCGCCATTAGAGCCTCGTCTCGAGCTCCTGCAAACAGAAATGGAGGAGAAGGAAGGAGAAGTAGAAGCGAGGCCAGGTGTGAGGAAGAAGAGAGGAGCACCGCGGTCATTTTATAGCTCGAGATCGGTGTGCGGTGGGCGAAGTCCACCAGCGCCGCTCGTCGCTCGATCACCGGTGTTCGGAGGCGAATCCGCGAGCAGTGCCGACAGTGCACTGGCCCGCGAGGTGAGTGCACGCTGCGCCGGCAGCTAGCACGCCGCGCACTACCGCAGTACGGCCTAGATGCCCTACGCGCTAGACGTCGCCGGTGGAGAAAGCGCGGGAAAGCACGCGAGAGAGAGGAAGAAAAGAGAGCCAGAGGTAGAAGAAGAGTCTGACAGCGGACCTCGGGTCCACCTGTCAGCCAGATAGGGCACTGTGCCCTCGGGTACGACCAGCGTAATTTGTAAATTTGGAAATTTATTCTAAATTTACTGCAGCTATATTTAGAAATCTCTCGGTTTCCCCAGCCGTAGATTTTTCCACGCAGCACCAGTATCCCACACTGTAGTTTCCCCACTTATTTGCCCACTCACTGTAGTCTCATTTTATTGCATGAGTAGGATGGTTACTTTTGTGATGTTACTTTGTGATAATAGTAGTAATATTTTCGTAACAGCCCTTAGCAAATCTCGAGGACGAGATTTTTCTTAAGGGGGGTAGTGTTGTAACACCCCAAAAATTTAACCATGTTTTTATTAACTAAAATTTTGCCAGGATTTTTTTTTAATAATTTTTTGGATTTTCTTTTGGTTAAAAACCACTTGTTTTCTTCTGAATTGTGGAGTTTTTCCCTCTTAATGGAAACCTTTCAAAAATATTGTTGGACTTGTATACCTTCTCAAGAACATTTCTCTTATCAGTGGATTAATTTCTATAATTATTTTTCCTGAGTTTTATTTCTTTTAAAATGATTTCTCATAAGTTTTAGAGTCCCTTTTGCACTACAACCCTTTGATAAATTCATTTATAAACTCCACCAAAATTTGGGGATGACATGTGATGTTCCTAAATCACTTTTATGCAAAAACCTCCCTTAGTCATTTGAGGATTTTGAGCCCTACCTCAAGTTTTTGAATCTGGTCCAGTTTGTAGTTTGCACTGCAACCTATTTATATATTTCATTAAAACTCCCATAAAAATTTGGAGATGTTAGTAGAAGTATATAATTCATTTCTATACTAAAACCCATTGGTGTTCTTTGGAAAAATTGATCAAACAATCCTCATCTTCATTCTGGTCCAGTTTGGTGATTTGTACTGCAACCCTATTTTGTTTTACTCCAGTGCCCATGAGATTTTTCCTGCTATTAGTGAGCCCTACCAAACTCTTAAGTTCAGGAGTTTGAGACCATTGGAATATTCTTGGTCCATGCAATAATAGCTTTTCTTTTCTGTCCAGATTTGGTTTTCTCAAAAACTTGCACTAGGAAGTTTTTTATTTTGTCAAACTAACCTTGCCACCCTCTTTATCATCTAGGGAGACCCTGAACTGGAAAGTTTGGCCACCAGTAGAATGGCCTAGATGCCCCTGGCATTTCATCAAGTAGGTTGTGTGCATGGCCAGTTTTGGCATAGTTATTAGTTTGCATTGTGAACTTGATCCACTGACCCAGCAACCTTGTCCACTAATCTCCTAGCTCCCTCTAACCTAGCCCTGTTAATTACCAGCCTCACCCAAGCCCTCTAGGCCACCCTGGCATTTTGCCGAGCACCTGCCGTGCATGCCCGGAGCGCGAGCGGAGCGCGCGTTTTGCACGTGCTCGCGTCCGAGCCAACACGCCCCTGGATAAGCCTCCCCGAGCTCGTCCTGATCCTCTCCCTCCTGCCGCGCCACGCCAGAAGCCACGCTGCCACCCCTGGCGCCCTACAGCACCGCCGCAGCGAGCTCCTTGGCGGCACGCCTGCGGCCGCGTCCGCTCCTGCCATGGACGGCGCCGCCCGAGCATCTCCAGCGCGCCAGCTGCCCCAGGAGCAGGACGACCTCATCCCCGAGCTCGTCCGCAGTACCCACTAACTCTGCTGCTCCGCCCTGACCACCCTGGCTCCCCGCTGGATCACCCACAAGCCGCCACTGCCGCCGCCTGAGGCTACCGTGGTCGGGACCGCCCGAACCACCCTCGCTCGCCAGCTGCCCCTGGAGCCACTCGAGCCCACCCTCTCGCCCTGCCGGACCCCGTCAGCCATCGCCACGCGCCCCCTCCCTTGCTACAGAACGGCGGTTCGCCGTTCCTATCCACTGCCGCCGTCGAACCACCTCACCGCGCTATAAATCGAGACCCCCGAGCTCAACCAGACTCCAGGCGACCTCGGGCCATCCCTCTAGAGCTCCCGTGGCCAGAAATCGATGGAGGGAGGCCGTCTTCCCCGCCTCCGGTCAGGATTCCACCTCCACCGTCATGGTCAAATCCAGAGCCCCTACTGCTCCTCCCCTTGCCTAGTGCTTTCCCACCGAGCCCCTCAGATGCAGAGGACCCATCCCCATTCCCTCTTGCCACCTAAAACCACCGTAGGAGGAGTTCCCCGAGGCCCGAAGCTTCCTCTCCGCCATGGAGGAAAGTGCGCTCACCCTCGAGCTCCCCCGCGCTCCTAACCACCGCGGATGGATGCGGTGCCTCCTCCCGATCATTGCCATATCAAGAACGCGTCGAATGGTGGCCTGTGTCACCGGGGATCGCCGTTAGAAGCGGCCCCTGCCTCTGTCGAGGCGCGCGCAGGGGGAAGAAGACGAACCCGACAGGTGGGGACCACCTGTCGGTGAGCCAACCCAAGCCACCAGTGGCGCAACCCAGCTGATGCGTTTTCCCCCTGCCCCCCCCCCCCCCCCCCCCCCCCCCCCCCCCCCCCCCCCCCCCCCCCCCCCCCCCCCCCCCCCCCCCCCCCCCCCCCCCCCCCCCCCCCCCCCCCCCCCCCCCCCCCCCCCCCCCCCCCCCCCCCCCCCCCCCCCCCCCCCCCCCCCCCCCCCCCCCCCCCCCCCCCCCCCCCCCCCCCCCCCCCCCCCCCCCCCCCCCCCCCCCCCCCCCCCCCCCCCCCCCCCCCCCCCCCCCCCCCCCCCCCCCCCCCCCCCCCCCCCCCCCCCCCCCCCCCCCCCCCCCCCCCCCCCCCCCCCCCCCCCCCCCCCCCCCCCCCCCCCCCCCCCCCCCCCCCCCCCCCCCCCCCCCCCCCCCCCCCCCCCCCCCCCCCCCCCCCCCCCCCCCCCCCCCCCCCCCCCCCCCCCCCCCCCCCCCCCCCCCCCCCCCCCCCCCCCCCCCCCCCCCCCCCCCCCCCCCCCCCCCCCCCCCCCCCCCCCCCCCCCCCCCCCCCCCCCCCCCCCCCCCCCCCCCCCCCCCCCCCCCCCCCCCCCCCCCCCCCCCCCCCCCCCCCCCCCCCCCCCCCCCCCCCCCCCCCCCCCCCCCCCCCCCCCCCCCCCCCCCCCCCCCCCCCCCCCCCCCCCCCCCCCCCCCCCCCCCCCCCCCCCCCCCCCCCCCCCCCCCCCCCCCCCCCCCCCCCCCCCCCCCCCCCCCCCCCCCCCCCCCCCCCCCCCCCCCCCCCCCCCCCCCCCCCCCCCCCCCCCCCCCCCCCCCCCCCCCCCCCCCCCCCCCCCCCCCCCCCCCCCCCCCCCCCCCCCCCCCCCCCCCCCCCCCCCCCCCCCCCCCCCCCCCCCCCCCCCCCCCCCCCCCCCCCCCCCCCCCCCCTGATTTTTATAAGCTTTAGAGCCTCATTTGCACTACAACCCTTTCAAATACTTCTTTAAAATTCCCACCAAAATTTGGAGATGTCATGTGATGTTCCCACATCACTTTTATGCAAAAATCTCTTTTAGTCATTTGGAGATTTTGAGCCCTACCTCAAGTTTTCAAATCTGGTCCAGTTTGTAATTTGCACTACAACCTATTTAAATATTCCTTTAAAACTTCCACCAAAATTAGGGGAGGTCAGTAGGAGTATATAATTCAACTTTATGCAAAAACCTATGAGTGTGCTTTGAAAAATTTGAGCAAATCATCCTCTTTTGCTCTCTGGTTCAGTTTGGCATTTTCTACTGCAACCATATTTTAACTTGCCCTTTTACCCATGACTCTTTTTCCTACTTATAGACCACCCTGCAAAACCCTTAAGCCCAGGAGAGTGGACCCATTGGAGTATGTTTGGTCCATGACATGATGCCCTTTTCCTTCTGTCCAGTATTGGTTTTCTCAAAAACTTGCACTAACAAGTTTCTGTTTTTGCCAAACTAACCTTACCACCTTCTTTAGCATCTAAAGAGACTATTATTTACCTTATGAGCCCTTTATGTGGTGTCGCTGAGACGCCCGACTGTGGCATGCTTGTTATTTATTTACCTTATAAGCCCTTTATGTGGTGTCGCTTAGACGCCCGACTGTGGCATGTTTGTTATTCTTTTATATAAGCCCTTTATGTGACGTCGCTCAGACGCCCGACTGAGGCACGCTTTATATTATTACCCATTCAAGGTGTCGCTTCAGACACCCGATCGGTGCATTTTTAATTTCCTGCTTACGTGCATCGTGAGTTTTATTTTGGGACTGACTAAGTGATCGCGGATTATTTTAGTGCATGATTATCACCTGCTATGTTATACCTGTTTTCATGATGTTTGCGAGTACATTCAAAGTACTCACTGGCTTGTCCCTGGCTATTGTCTTGGCCAGATTTCTTGCGTGGAGAGGAGCGTTGCGACGACAGCCCCGGAACCTACGCAATGGAGATAGCAGCCTCGCGAAGATAGGAGTTATCCTGGTCAGCTGTTCCTGTGGGAAATGGAGTCCCATAGACGCAGATCCCCCCCCCCCCCCCCCCCCCCCCCCCCCCCCCCCCCCCCCCCCCCCCCCCCCCCCCCCCCCCCCCCCCCCCCCCCCCCCCCCCCCCCCCCCCCCCCCCCCCCCCCCCCCCCCCCCCCCCCCCCCCCCCCCCCCCCCCCCCCCCCCCCCCCCCCCCCCCCCCCCCCCCCCCCCCCCCCCCCCCCCCCCCCCCCCCCCCCCCCCCCCCCCCCCCCCCCCCCCCCCCCCCCCCCCCCCCCCCCCCCCCCCCCCCCCCCCCCCCCCCCCCCCCCCCCCCCCCCCCCCCCCCCCCCCCCCCCCCCCCCCCCCCCCCCCCCCCCCCCCCCCCCCCCCCCCCCCCCCCCCCCCCCCCCCCCCCCCCCCCCCCCCCCCCCCCCCCCCCCCCCCCCCCCCCCCCCCCCCCCCCCCCCCCCCCCCCCCCCCCCCCCCCCCCCCCCCCCCCCCCCCCCCCCCCCCCCCCCCCCCCCCCCCCCCCCCCCCCCCCCCCCCCCCCCCCCCCCCCCCCCCCCCCCCCCCCCCCCCCCCCCCCCCCCCCCCCCCCCCCCCCCCCCCCCCCCCCCCCCCCCCCCCCCCCCCCCCCCCCCCCCCCCCCCCCCCCCCCCCCCCCCCCCCCCCCCCCCCCCCCCCCCCCCCCCCCCCCCCCCCCCCCCCCCCCCCCCCCCCCCCCCCCCCCCCCCCCCCCCCCCCCCCCCCCCCCCCCCCCCCCCCCCCCCCCCCCCCCCCCCCCCCCCCCCCCCCCCCCCCCCCCCCCCCCCCCCCCCCCCCCCCCCCCCCCCCCCCCCCCCCCCCCCCCCCCCCCCCCCCCCCCCCCCCCCCCCCCCCCCCCCCCCCCCCCCCCCCCCCCCCCCCCCCCCCCCCCCCCCCCCCCCCCCCCCCCCCCCCCCCCCCCCCCCCCCCCCCCCCCCCCCCCCCCCCCCCCCCCCCCCCCCCCCCCCCCCCCCCCCCCCCCCCCCCCCCCCCCCCCCCCCCCCCCCCCCCCCCCCCCCCCCCCCCCCCCCCCCCCCCCCCCCCCCCCCCCCCCCCCCCCCCCCCCCCCCCCCCCCCCCCCCCCCCCCCCCCCCCCCCCCCCCCCCCCCCCCCCCCCCCCCCCCCCCCCCCCCCCCCCCCCCCCCCCCCCCCCCCCCCCCCCCCCCCCCCCCCCCCCCCCCCCCCCCCCCCCCCCCCCCCCCCCCCCCCCCCCCCCCCCCCCCCCCCCCCCCCCCCCCCCCCCCCCCCCCCCCCCCCCCCCCCCCCCCCCCCCCCCCCCCCCCCCCCCCCCCCCCCCCCCCCCCCCCCCCCCCCCCCCCCCCCCCCCCCCCCCCCCCCCCCCCCCCCCCCCCCCCCCCCCCCCCCCCCCCCCCCCCCCCCCCCCCCCCCCCCCCCCCCCCCCCCCCCCCCCCCCCCCCCCCCCCCCCCCCCCCCCCCCCCCCCCCCCCCCCCCCCCCCCCCCCCCCCCCCCCCCCCCCCCCCCCCCCCCCCCCCCCCCCCCCCCCCCCCCCCCCCCCCCCCCCCCCCCCCCCCCCCCCCCCCCCCCCCCCCCCCCCCCCCCCCCCCCCCCCCCCCCCCCCCCCCCCCCCCCCCCCCCCCCCCCCCCCCCCCCCCCCCCCCCCCCCCCCCCCCCCCCCCCCCCCCCCCCCCCCCCCCCCCCCCCCCCCCCCCCCCCCCCCCCCCCCCCCCCCCCCCCCCCCCCCCCCCCCCCCCCCCCCCCCCCCCCCCCCCCCCCCCCCCCCCCCCCCCCCCCCCCCCCCCCCCCCCCCCCCCCCCCCCCCCCCCCCCCCCCCCCCCCCCCCCCCCCCCCCCCCCCCCCCCCCCCCCCCCCCCCCCCCCCCCCCCCCCCCCCCCCCCCCCCCCCCCCCCCCCCCCCCCCCCCCCCCCCCCCCCCCCCCCCCCCCCCCCCCCCCCCCCCCCCCCCCCCCCCCCCCCCCCCCCCCCCCCCCCCCCCCCCCCCCCCCCCCCCCCCCCCCCCCCCCCCCCCCCCCCCCCCCCCCCCCCCCCCCCCCCCCCCCCCCCCCCCCCCCCCCCCCCCCCCCCCCCCCCCCCCCCCCCCCCCCCCCCCCCCCCCCCCCCCCCCCCCCCCCCCCCCCCCCCCCCCCCCCCCCCCCCCCCCCCCCCCCCCCCCCCCCCCCCCCCCCCCCCCCCCCCCCCCCCCCCCCCCCCCCCCCCCCCCCCCCCCCCCCCCCCCCCCCCCCCCCCCCCCCCCCCCCCCCCCCCCCCCCCCCCCCCCCCCCCCCCCCCCCCCCCCCCCCCCCCCCCCCCCCCCCCCCCCCCCCCCCCCCCCCCCCCCCCCCCCCCCCCCCCCCCCCCCCCCCCCCCCCCCCCCCCCCCCCCCCCCCCCCCCCCCCCCCCCCCCCCCCCCCCCCCCCCCCCCCCCCCCCCCCCCCCCCCCCCCCCCCCCCCCCCCCCCCCCCCCCCCCCCCCCCCCCCCCCCCCCCCCCCCCCCCCCCCCCCCCCCCCCCCCCCCCCCCCCCCCCCCCCCCCCCCCCCCCCCCCCCCCCCCCCCCCCCCCCCCCCCCCCCCCCCCCCCCCCCCCCCCCCCCCCCCCCCCCCCCCCCCCCCCCCCCCCCCCCCCCCCCCCCCCCCCCCCCCCCCCCCCCCCCCCCCCCCCCCCCCCCCCCCCCCCCCCCCCCCCCCCCCCCCCCCCCCCCCCCCCCCCCCCCCCCCCCCCCCCCCCCCCCCCCCCCCCCCCCCCCCCCCCCCCCCCCCCCCCCCCCCCCCCCCCCCCCCCCCCCCCCCCCCCCCCCCCCCCCCCCCCCCCCCCCCCCCCCCCCCCCCCCCCCCCCCCCCCCCCCCCCCCCCCCCCCCCCCCCCCCCCCCCCCCCCCCCCCCCCCCCCCCCCCCCCCCCCCCCCCCCCCCCCCCCCCCCCCCCCCCCCCCCCCCCCCCCCCCCCCCCCCCCCCCCCCCCCCCCCCCCCCCCCCCCCCCCCCCCCCCCCCCCCCCCCCCCCCCCCCCCCCCCCCCCCCCCCCCCCCCCCCCCCCCCCCCCCCCCCCCCCCCCCCCCCCCCCCCCCCCCCCCCCCCCCCCCCCCCCCCCCCCCCCCCCCCCCCCCCCCCCCCCCCCCCCCCCCCCCCCCCCCCCCCCCCCCCCCCCCCCCCCCCCCCCCCCCCCCCCCCCCCCCCCCCCCCCCCCCCCCCCCCCCCCCCCCCCCCCCCCCCCCCCCCCCCCCCCCCCCCCCCCCCCCCCCCCCCCCCCCCCCCCCCCCCCCCCCCCCCCCCCCCCCCCCCCCCCCCCCCCCCCCCCCCCCCCCCCCCCCCCCCCCCCCCCCCCCCCCCCCCCCCCCCCCCCCCCCCCCCCCCCCCCCCCCCCCCCCCCCCCCCCCCCCCCCCCCCCCCCCCCCCCCCCCCCCCCCCCCCCCCCCCCCCCCCCCCCCCCCCCCCCCCCCCCCCCCCCCCCCCCCCCCCCCCCCCCCCCCCCCCCCCCCCCCCCCCCCCCCCCCCCCCCCCCCCCCCCCCCCCCCCCCCCCCCCCCCCCCCCCCCCCCCCCCCCCCCCCCCCCCCCCCCCCCCCCCCCCCCCCCCCCCCCCCCCCCCCCCCCCCCCCCCCCCCCCCCCCCCCCCCCCCCCCCCCCCCCCCCCCCCCCCCCCCCCCCCCCCCCCCCCCCCCCCCCCCCCCCCCCCCCCCCCCCCCCCCCCCCCCCCCCCCCCCCCCCCCCCCCCCCCCCCCCCCCCCCCCCCCCCCCCCCCCCCCCCCCCCCCCCCCCCCCCCCCCCCCCCCCCCCCCCCCCCCCCCCCCCCCCCCCCCCCCCCCCCCCCCCCCCCCCCCCCCCCCCCCCCCCCCCCCCCCCCCCCCCCCCCCCCCCCCCCCCCCCCCCCCCCCCCCCCCCCCCCCCCCCCCCCCCCCCCCCCCCCCCCCCCCCCCCCCCCCCCCCCCCCCCCCCCCCCCCCCCCCCCCCCCCCCCCCCCCCCCCCCCCCCCCCCCCCCCCCCCCCCCCCCCCCCCCCCCCCCCCCCCCCCCCCCCCCCCCCCCCCCCCCCCCCCCCCCCCCCCCCCCCCCCCCCCCCCCCCCCCCCCCCCCCCCCCCCCCCCCCCCCCCCCCCCCCCCCCCCCCCCCCCCCCCCCCCCCCCCCCCCCCCCCCCCCCCCCCCCCCCCCCCCCCCCCCCCCCCCCCCCCCCCCCCCCCCCCCCCCCCCCCCCCCCCCCCCCCCCCCCCCCCCCCCCCCCCCCCCCCCCCCCCCCCCCCCCCCCCCCCCCCCCCCCCCCCCCCCCCCCCCCCCCCCCCCCCCCCCCCCCCCCCCCCCCCCCCCCCCCCCCCCCCCCCCCCCCCCCCCCCCCCCCCCCCCCCCCCCCCCCCCCCCCCCCCCCCCCCCCCCCCCCCCCCCCCCCCCCCCCCCCCCCCCCCCCCCCCCCCCCCCCCCCCCCCCCCCCCCCCCCCCCCCCCCCCCCCCCCCCCCCCCCCCCCCCCCCCCTCGCCTACGCCTGCTCCTTTAGCACCAAAGAGGAAACCAGTACTCTGCGCCCGCTGGCGCCCGCCTGGCCTTTGTCATCATGGCTCACCTCATGGGAACCTCCTGAGGTGCCCCTCGCCTTGATCTCTCCGCTCCTCGCGAGCTAGCCTAGCGAGGCTGCCCCTTAGGAGGCCTTGTTACGCCCGCCTCGCGAGGCTTGGCCCCTCGCGAGGGTCTTGAGTGTTTGCTGGTGAAGATGGGCCGTACCAGGCCGTTAGTGGAGCCACGCCGTGGGCCGCAAGCAGGCAAGTCTGGGGACCCCCGTTCCCAGAACGCCGACAAAACTTAAGTCAAATTGATGCATATGATGGCTTAAAACGATATAGGAAGGTTGCAAACATGACAAAACTGATGGTTGCACAAAGAATATATTACTGGATTCGTAAAAGAAGCCCCCAGGTGAAAAATCTATGGTACATTTAAAGATGTTTTGCCGAGAGAAACTTAACGTAGCTCGGCGTAACCAAACACAACCTAGAAAATACTAGCCACATGAAAAAAGGAAAATATAAATCCAAGAAGGATAAGACGAAGAGGGCGATGGCATCAGTTTAGCCGTAGAAGCACCGAAGCCGAGCTGCATTCCATGGGTTTGGTTCGAGGCAGTTATCCTTTGGGTCACGGAGATGGTACGCTCCCCCTGCGATTACCTGATCAATTATAAAGGGACCTTCCCATTTGGGCAATAATTTGTGATTTTGCTTCTCCGGAAGGCACAGGACGAGGTCGCTCATGTTATAACCCTTTGCCCGTACATCCATGCTCTGATATCGTCTAGCTTGCTGCTGATAAAGAGCAGAACGGGCCTGAGCTAGGTCGCGCTCTCCTTCCACGGCATCTAGGTTGTCTTGCTGATCCAGCTCGGCTTCCTTTTCTTCATACATGCACACTTGAGGTGCATCGTGAATAAGGTCACTGGGCAGAACAACCTCTGCCCGTACACCACGAAGAATGGCGTATAGCCCGTGGAGTGATTGGGGGTGTTGCGCAAGCCCCATAGTACAGAGTCGAGCTCCTCCACCCAGTGGCAATCGGAGTCTTTCAAAGATCAGACCATACAAGGCTTAATGCCACTCAAAATTCGGCCGTTGGCTTGCTCGACTTGTCCATTGGACTGTGGGTGGTATACGTAGGCATAGTAAAGCTTAATGCCTAAGTTAGTGCATCAGTCCTATACTTCTTGGGCCATAAAATTGGATCCATTGTCCATTATTACGCTATGGGGGACACCATAATGATGAACCACGCCAGATATGAAATCAATGACCGGCCCGGACTTGGCCGGGGTTACTAGTTTGGCCTCGATCCATTTTGAGAATTTGTCTACCATAACAAGTAGATACTTCTTTTTCTTGGTCCCCCCTTCCCCCCCCCCCCCCCCCCCCCCCCCCCCCCCCCCCCCCCCCCCCCCCCCCCCCCCCCGGCATTGTGGCATGATGTCATTTTTGGGTCTTTTGCGTTGATCCGACCATGTCCAGCCCCCAGACCGCAAAAGACCAAGTGATCAGTATTGTCCGAAGGGTCGTAGGGGGAATGTGACTTTGATTTGCAAAGAGCTAGCAACCAACACAATGTTGGACCAGTGCTTGGGCGTCTGAGCGGGCGGTGGACCAAAAGAACCCAGCTCAAAAAGCCTTGCTGACCAGGGCCCAAGCTGCTGCGTGGTGACCACCCATGCCAGCGTGAATCTTGGCCAAGAGCCATCTCCCCTCCTCTCCAGATATGCATCTTTGGAGGACTCCGATGTTGCTTTTCTTGTAAAGTTCGCCCTCATGGACCTTATAGGCTTTAGATCGCCGAATTATGCGCCTTGCCTTAGTCTGGTCATCGGGCAGCTCTTGGCAGAGGAGATAGGCGAGGAAGGGTGTAGTCCATGGCATGATTACTGACATGACTTCATGGGCCAAAGACGTTTCTTTGATTGCCGAGCCCCCGATAATTCCGTCGTCTGGTTCGGTGGTTGGGGGAATGAGCGTTCCAGAATCATTGATATTGGCGTCCTTGCCATCATCCTGCCACACCACGAACAGCTTAGAGAGTCATTCCAGAAAGGTGTTCTTGGGAACGGGATCACGTTTAGCACCCATTCGAGCAAGAACATCCACAGCCTGATTGTTGTCTCTAGAGACATGATGGAACTCAAGCCCCTGAAACCGGGCGGATATTTTTAGGCGGCATTGTGGCATGATGTCATTTTTGGGTCTTTTGCGTTGAATTCACCAATAAACTGAGAGATGGTGAGATTAGAGTCTCCCCGTATCTCAAGCCACTGTATGCCCATTGACAATGCCATCCGAAGTCCATGCAACAGAGCCTCGTATTCGGCTGCATTGTTAGAGTCGGTGTACATGATTTGTAGTACGTACCCGATATTGTCGTCCGTGAGATATGTGAGAACCACTCCATCCCCCAGTCCGGGGAGCACTTTGGAGCCATCGAAGTACATCATCCAATGCGAGTATGTACTGTACTCTCTAGGGAGCTCGGCTTCCATCCATTCGACCACAAAATTCGCCAACACCTGAGATTTAATAGCTTGGCACAGTTGGTATGTGATTTCAAAAGGGAGGAGCTCAACGGCCCATTTGGCTATACGGCCAGTAGCTTCCCTGTTGTTAATTATATCACTCAGGGGTACTTCGGATGCCACCATGACCGAACACTTGAAAATAGTGTCGGAGCTTTCGGGATGCCATGAAAACTGAGTAGGCGATCTTTTGGTAATGCGGATACCTTGTTTTACACAGGGTGAGCACCTTGGATACATAGTAGACTGGCTTTTGCACATGGAGCTTGTGACCCTCTACCTCTCGTTCAACAACGAGGACTGCACTGACCACCTATTTTGTGGCCGAAATGTATAGCAGCATTGGCTCACCAAAGCTGGGTGCTGCCAAGATGAAATTACTGGGCAATAATGTTTTAACTTCCTCCAATGTAGTCACTGCCTCGCTAGTCCATTTGGAGTTTTTGGTCCGTTTAATCAGCCTGTAGGGTAAGGCCTTTTCACCAAGCCGTGAAATAAAGCGGCTCAAGGCCGCCACACAACCGGCCAATTTTTGGACGTGTTTTAGCTCGGTAGGAACAGCTAGCTGGGACAGGGCTCGGATTTTGGCCGTATTAGCCTCTATTCCTCTATGGCAGACAATAAATCCGAGCAGCTTTCCCGCGGGTACCCCGAAGACAAATTTGTCCGGATTGAGCCGTATATCATAAGTTCGCAGACTGTCCAAGGTTTGGCGGAGGTCGTCCACCAGATGACTAACGTGCCTGGTTTTAATGACCACGCCATCAACATATGCCTCGACTGTTTTGCCGATTTGCTTTGCCATACATTTCTGGATCATGCGCTGGTAAGTAGCGCCTGCATTTTTAATCCGAAGGGCATAGTGTTGAAGCAGAACGACCCATAGGCGGTGATGAAGGCTGTGGCCACTTGATCAGACTCCTTCATTTTAATCTGATGGTATCCTGAGTAAGCATCGAGAAAAAACAGTGAGTCATGTCCAGCGGTGGCGTCTATGATCTGGTCTATGCGGGGCAGGGGGAAAGGATCCTTGGGGCAGGATTTATTTAGGTCTTCGAAATTGATGCACAGCCGTCATGATTTGTCCTTCTTAGGCACCATGACCAGATTAGCTAGCCACTTGGGATGTTTGATGTCCCGGATGAATCCGGCATCGAGCAATTTGGGTAGTTCCTCACGCATGACCGACGCTTGGGTTCAGAGAATCGGCAGAGCGCCTATTTGACTGCCTTGAAGACTTTTAATTATATTAAGGCTGTGCTTGGCTAGATTTCGTGGGATGCCGGGCATTTCTGAAGGGTGCCAGGCGAAGATGTCCCAGTTTTCATGCAAAAAATTGCGCAATGCCTCATCAATCGCGGGGTCCAACTGAGCTCCAATGGATGTTGTTTTGTTAGGGTCTGTCAGATCCACTTGAAATTTGGCGGTTTCATCTGCTAGCATAAACAATGTGGATTTGGGCCTTTTTTCAAGGATTACATCATCCTTATCCATCATTGAAAGGAGAGAGGTTAATTCCTCAGCAGCGAGGGCCTCGGATATTGCTTCGAGGGTGAGCGATGCAGTTTTGTTCTCGGCCCGAAGAGCTCTATCCGGGTTAGTTGTCACTATGATCACGCCATTAGGCCCTGGCATCTTGAATTTCATATACCCGTAATGTGGGATAGCATGGAATTGTGCAAATGCATCACGCCCCAATAATGCATGGTAACCGCTGTGGAAGGGCACAATGTGGAAGAGTAATTCCTCGGATTTGTAGTTCTCGGGAGTTCCATATACTACATCGAGAGTAACATGGCTAGTGCAATGTGCCTCTTTTCCAGGGATGATCCCTCGCTGCGGAAGGGCACAATGTGGAAGAGTAATTCCTCGGATCTGTAGTTCTCGGGAGTTCCATGTACTACATCAAGAGTAACATGGCCAGTGCAATGTGCCTCTTTTCCGGGGATTATCCCTCAAAAGGTAGTGTGACTTTGTTCGATGCGAGATCTATCGAACTACATTTTGTCCAAGGTATCCTCGTAAATGAGGTTTAACCCGCTACCGCCGTCCATCAGCACCTTATGGAGGCGGAATCCGTCAACTATGGGATCAAGGACAAGGGCGACAGGTGCTCAGATTGGGTGGGATCTCGGCTAGTCTTCTTTGTCGAAGGTGATGGGTGTTTCTGTCCATGAGTCCACCGCTGGCACGTGGTGTATTTGGTCAAGCTCTCGAAGGGATCTTTTCCTCTGATTTTTTAAGGAATACGTCTCGTAGATCGTTAGGATCTCGGTGTCGTCATCCATCGATGGACATCTTCTTAAGTGTGATACTCTGAGTATGGCTTCTCCGCTTTTGGCAACTTGTCTGACCACCTAGCAAGCTCGAAGGCTATGGGTTGGGTTCGTATTGAGCAAGATAGAGTATATAGGGCACGGTTTGTCCATCAGTTCATCAAGGACCATTCTGGCTCCTGCCAAGGTTTCTTATTTTTCTCGAATGACTCATATTTAGCTGACTAGCGAGAGTGTGCATGCTTCGCCTGAGCTCCTCTAGATTCCTCTGCCTGGATTGACTCTGTTTGCTCTTGCTGAGCTTGCCAAGCATCCTCCATCGCAGTATTTGCGCACCAGGTTTGGTAGCTCGGAGAAGTTTTGAATGTGGCAGCGGGCGAGGGCATTTAGGAGGCCTCCATCTCAGCAGTTATGCCAGAAAGTCGCCAGGATTTCC
Source organism: Thinopyrum obtusiflorum (assembly GCA_036873465.1). Classification (NCBI taxonomy): domain Eukaryota; kingdom Viridiplantae; phylum Streptophyta; class Magnoliopsida; order Poales; family Poaceae; genus Thinopyrum; species Thinopyrum obtusiflorum. The sequence continues at coordinate 16,248 of JAAAWM010012079.1, forward strand.
TGGCTGCATCAATCCGCTATCTTGTTTTTGACAAGGAGGAATCTAGTCCAGAATTGCCGTACTGTTTCTCCGGGCTGTTGTTTCACATACATTAGATCCCATATGTCCAGCACAAAATTTGATCCCAGTAGGATGTGAGTCTGGAGTCTTAGTGGCCGAGTCCTGGGCCGACGTGGAATCTGATGTGCCGGGCTCTGGGCCCAGATTTTCAGCTAGGTACGGCTGCGTAGACTCGAGGTTGTGTGCTAAATCAGACCCAGGCTTTGGACCTTCTCCGGCATGGAGGTTGGATTCTGAGCTAGAGGAGGGAGCTGGATGATTGGAGATTTGTTCCCAATCCTTTCTTGGCTCGGGAGGTAGTAGGGGCGAGCTCTCGACCAAGTCTTCAACAGTGGCGACTAAGTGGGTGACAGGCGGGATGTAAATTTCCCTGTCGTCAGCTTTAAGTCCGATTTGATCATAAACTGAGGACTGGCCATCGGTAATCCCCATGGCTTGGATTCGATTTAGCATCCCATTCAATAGTGAGAGATCTGTCGGGTCCATGTTTTGGCAGTGCTCCGGTTTGATTTGCAATGTGGCTGCGCCAGGAGCGTTCGAAATTGTTCCAAATTCGTGCTCGGTCGAGGCCGACCCTGGGCTGTTGAACGTAGAGATTGGATCCGAGCTCAAGGTCGGATCTGGAGTGGTGACCAACCCGACCCCCCCCCCCCCCCCCCCCCCCCCCCCCCCCCCCCCCCCCCCCCCCCCCCCCCCCCCCCCCCCCCCCCCCCCCCCCCCCCCCCCCCCCCCCCCCCCCCCCCCCCCCCCCCCCCCCCCCCCCCCCCCCCCCCCCCCCCCCCCCCCCCCCCCCCCCCCCCCCCCCCCCCCCCCCCCCCCCCCCCCCCCCCCCCCCCCCCCCCCCCCCCCCCCCCCCCCCCCCCCCCCCCCCCCCCCCCCCCCCCCCCCCCCCCCCCCCCCCCCCCCCCCCCCCCCCCCCCCCCCCCCCCCCCCCCCCCCCCCCCCCCCCCCCCCCCCCCCCCCCCCCCCCCCCCCCTTCGAAGACAGACAACCAAACAACACCTATATGATATGCAGTGGAAGATAAGCTACACTAGACATGTTATAGTCAAGTAGACAGTACAATGAAAGCACGAAGACTAGTAGCAGCTAGGTAGAACATACCGGAATGGAAGCCAGTATGAAACCAAACACACAAAAGACTTCACACATTGAAGTCAAACAGACCAGGCAAACAAGCAATGACTTCACGAAGACAAACTGAAATGTAAAGGAGGTAGGGAATGGAACCAGTTGCTTGGTGAAGACCAGGCTTTGGTAGACCAGTTCCGGTTGCTGTGACAACTGTACGTCTGGTTAGGGAGGCTGAGATTGAACTCAGAAGACCATGTCTTCACCTTATTCCCCTTGAGCTAAGGACACTTAGTCCTCGTCCAATCACTCTGGTAAGTCTTCAAGGTAGACTTCCAAACCTTCACAGACTCCGTTCACCGGTGATCTACAATGACTCTTGGATCCTCAGAACGTGACGCCTAACCGGCTGGATGATACACAGTCCTCAAGTGTAACAAGTCTTCAGGTCATGCAGATAGATAGACTTCAGTGATGCCTAACACTCTTTGGCCCTGGGTGTTTTGAGCTTTGTCCTCGCAAGCATTCTCTCTCTCAAAGGCTTCGGAGGTGGGTTGCTCTCAAACGACAAAAGCCGTGCACTAACTCTGATTAGCCACAAATTTATGGTGTAGGGGGTGGGCTATTTATAGCCAGGAGGCAACCCGACATGATATGTCTGAAATGACCCTGGGTCACTAAGGAACTGACACATGTCCAACGATCGGATTTCAAACACACGCGGCAGCTTGACTTGGGCTACAAGCAAAGCTGACTCATCCAACTCTGGATAAGATTTACTCTCATTGTCTTCACTCGAAGACATAGGATTTGGGTTGAGCATCACGTCAGTCTTCTGACTTTGTTCACTGGGCCCCACTTAACAGTTCGGTGGTTCCTATGACTCAAGAAAGAAGAAAACAAAACTATGAAAGAAACTATGTCTTCGCATTCCATTGTCTTCAAGTGCATGTCTTCACACATCACTATCGTCAACGTGTATGTCTTCACGAACCACCATTGTCTTCAATGTCTTCATACATTTTTAGGGGTCATCTCTGGTAGGTAAACCGAATCAATGAGGGGCTTCTACCTGTGTTATCCGGCAATTCCCACAAACACATTAGTCCCTCAACCACGTTTGTCGTCAATACTCCAAAACCAACTAGAGATGGCACTAGATGCACTTACAATCTCCCCCTTTTTGGTAATTGATGACATACTGGTTGAAGTTTTCAACGGGGATAAAATTATGTGAAAGTTAAAGAACGCGGTCATTGGCTTCATGGAGTTGAAATGGCTCCCCCTGAAGATGTGCATATAAGTAATTCGCCCTTGAATGCAAATGCACATGGAAGGTTTTGCTTTGTCGAGATCTCCTTCAACTCATGAAGACAATTCATCGTGCATACAGAAATGTAATGAAGATAATGACATGCACAATGAGAAATGGGGGTTTGTAGAATGACTTCATGCAGAATTTATGATCGCAATAAATGGTAGCAGCAAAAGTGGCAGACGACCATCAAGTTTTAAGTGTTACAACTCAAAAACCAACAGTTCAAGAGTGAGAGTTGCAAAACTTAGCAAAACTGAGCACCCGACCCATATAGACCTGCTTGAAGACTATCAACTCATACGTTTCTCCCCCTTTTGTCAGGAATGACCAAAAAGGTGTGAAGACAAAGAGTGCCTAAGTGTTCCCGAAGGTGTTGGTGAAGATGTTGGGGCAGCAGGGTCGACGGTGGAGTTGGGCGGTGCAGACGGGCCTGATACAGAATCCTGATGCAGTGAAGCCATAGCTGGTGAAGTGGCATCGTCCTCTTCATCAATGACTCGCACAACAATAGTTGGAGCCGAAGATGAGTACTCAGAATCTTCAATTGAAGGTGTTGGACGCTAGCTTGCTGACTGTGGAGACCTGGAGTCAAACTTGAATTTTTCAGTGAAACCATCTGCTTGAAGATCATCTTCAAAACATAGTAGTGTGAGGCTCTTCCAGGCATGCCGATAGGCTTCATGAGCAACAAATGAGTTCTTGGTGGCGAGGTTGTGTATGCGGTTGACATTAACAAGGAGACTCTGCATCTAGCGCTTCATCCAGTCATGATGCCTATCCTGCTTCTGATGAAGTGAAACAAGAAGCTCTCGGTCATTCAGCACACGGGCATGCTTCTGAGGCCTATGGGCTACCGTGCTGGCTGTTGCATCAGTGTTGGCATGATGCGGCAGCCTGAGCTGACCAGCAAGAGGACCAACAGTAGTAGGTGGATTCGGCACATGGACGCCTCCAAGTGGCTGTGTGAAGCTTTGGAAGGCAGCATTGTCTTCACGAATAGGTTACTTGGCAGGCTCAGGATATATGGCTTCATGAGACATATCCACTTCAGGCAAAAAGATGACATGGTTGCACGCTGAAGCTTGATAATTGATGGTGGAGTGAAGCTTAATCAGCCGCATGACCCATGGAGTATAGAACTTGAGACCAAACAAATCAATGCCTGAAGCAATCAACTTACAGATGAAGAAGTCTTGAGTATTGAACCTGATGCCATTGATTATGCAGAAGACCAAAGTCTTCATAGTGCCTTCAGTCTTGGCATGAGGAGAATGCCCTTTGATTGGCCATAGAGTATGCCTCAATATGTGATAGATGGTGCGGGGCAGGTACTCGAGGTCATTGACGAAGAATTCCTTGGGGTACTTAGCATCAACAGGAAAAGGCTTCATCATGCTTAACATTTGACTCATATTGGGCTCTGGCTTCTGAAAGATTCTCTACAATTCTTGTTCATAACACTGCCAACCGGGCTCATAGAGATCACCAGGAGTGGGCAAGGAAGTTAGCTCGATGATGTCTTGAGCTTTGGCTTCACGATGTACATCACCTGACATCCACTCAAGGACCCATGTCTTCAGATCCCTGTTGTAGCCTAAGATGTGAAGAGTGGCATAGAATTGCAGCAAGAGTTCCTCATTCCAGTGCTCCTTGTCGAAGACAAATGGGAGCAAGCCAACTTCACGAAAACAGTCAAGAGCTTCTTCAAGGCAAGGGAGTCCAGCACTGGCATCGCAGCACAGGATCTTGTGAGGGAAGATCCTGTCCTGGTTATACAAAATACATGAGTACATCGCTGGTGGCTCCAGAACCTGTCAGAGGAGATCTTGGGATGCTTGTAAGGATTCTTGGCCTTGTTAAAGAATGTGTTGTGCTCTCTAAAGCTTAAGACAATGAAAGCACCCTCAGCTGTAACAACACTTGGAAGCCTTGGCAATCTGGGCTTAGGCTTCTATGTTCGAGGCCTTTGCTCAACATGGTAATCATATTGGGGACCATGAGCAACTGGAGGCGTCAAAATAGGCCACCTGACGCTGATGAGCTCACCTTCACGATTGAAGACCCTTGCCATTGTGTGTGGAATAGGTGGAGCCGCAGCAACATCCGACGAGGATGGCTGAAGGTCTTTTGCGGCTTCAGGGGCTTCAGACTAAAGGATGGCTTTAGGAGGTGCATTGACTTCAGCCATGACAACGTCATTGGCTTCAGTAGTAGGGTCAGCATCATCATCATTTGTAGGGGCTTTAGTGGATTCAATAACTTGTGGGTCAGGCACAATCACATCTTGATTCTCTCTTGGTTCAACTGTAGGGGGAATAACAGCTTGATCTTCTTCATTTTCATTGGGTGATGCAGCCGGAATATCTTCAACCTCTTTGGCTTCAGAATCTTGAGCAGTTTCTGTAGGGATGGCTTCAGGGAACACTTGACGTGCTACTGAGCTTGTGGCTTGCACATCCTCTTCAGGAATGCTCGACATGGAGACCGTTGGCCTTGGGCCTCGGCGATGCCTGTGGTGAGGAAGTGGTCTTCTCCATGTCTTCAGGGGTGTCTTGTGGAGTCTCAACCACTAAAGTAGTGACATGAGCTGGTGGAGTAGGTGGTATGACTTCATGCAGTGGTGTGTTGGGGTGTTGTTCTTCTCAGAAATCATCATGTGTGATTGGCGTCGTGGGACCACCAATACTGATCTGTTCACTGCTCAAGGGAGCAAGCGATGATACTGGCTTGGGCATGATCTGGGGGTACTAAGGAAGGACTTCATCATCAACTACATTGTCTTCATGACCAATGTCTTCAGCTGCGGTGGAGTCAGCAGCTGGAATTTCTTCAGACTCATGAGCCTCTGTGGTAGTAGGCTCATGAACAACCTGTCGGTGCTCGCGGTTGGAGGAGGCAGGAAGGGCAACTGAGATAGGTTCAACAAGCAATGGCTCTCCAGGAGCATATGAGGCAGTTTGTCCTTGTGCCCTTCGTGAAGCCTTAGAGGACTTCTCCAGCCTCTTCTGTGAAGGAGCAACATCAAAGGCTTCTTGATGCTTTTGCTTCTTGGCTTCAGCCTCAACCTGCTTTGTCTTCTTCTTCCTAGAATTAGCTGATGGGACCTTTGGCTTCGAGCCAGTCATGCTGGCAGGGAAGACAACACTTGGTCTTTCCTGCCTTGGAGCTTCGGCTTTAGCTTGCATTGGTTTCTTCTTCCTGGCGGCCAATTGGGGGTCAATGCCAGCATGCCCAAGGGCCTTTCTATTCACAGCTTCATTGTGAGCCTGTACGCACTTCTCTGCATAGTACTTCAGGCACTCTCGAGAGCCTTTGGCTTCATCGCGATGCTTATGGAACTCAGCCTTTAGATCTGCAATCATCTTCCAGAAGTTTTGCACGTCAGTGACACTGAGCTTGGCCATGTGTTTCTTGAAGAGAGCTTTCTCATGGTCGATCTTGTTCTTCTGCTCAACGAACTTCTGAGCAATAGCAAGCTCTTTGGCTATGCAGCCCTGGAATGTGACACTAATGTCAATTGGTAGCTGTAGATCATCAATGGTGAGAGTTGTATCTTTAAGCCATTCATCGGTGAAGTTGTTGAGTATGTCAGCATCAAATAGAGGCAAATCTTTGAAGATTTCAGCCTCATGCTTGCTCTTGATTAGCATCTCAAGGGCATCATCAACAAGATCTTCATCACTTGACAGATCAATGACACCCTCTTCATATCACAGGATGCTGGCTGGAGTAAGGCCTTGCCCAAAAAATTTCTTAGGCTTCTTGGAGGTGCGAGATAAATCTTCAGACTGCACACTGGGTTCAGGCGGTGCAGATTTCAATGGCTTCACTCTTGAAGCCTTTGGAGCAGTAGAAGACATTGAAGCCTTAGCCTTCTTCACAGGCTTCGGGGGCTGTGGAAGCTCAGCATGTTCCTCATCCTCAGCAGCTTCTTCAACACTGGCCCTTTGAGTGGCACAATGTGCCAGAAATGAGTCAAAATCCTCAAAGGGGCCAATGAGATTTGGCTCAGCTTCGCGACTGCCATCTGGCCTTGGAGCGGCTGGACCTGGGTTGAAGTCAATCCCAAGGTCCTTCTTGTTTTGAACTGCTGAAGCCTTAGCAAACTAAAGATTGGCTTCAAACAGATCATCCTCACGACACCATCAAAGACTTGATGGGTCGGCATTTTCAGGCATTGGGCCGTGGACCATGCAAGGAAAGAAGCCTTTAGCAATGGCTTCAGCCTTGGTCTTGGGTTGAAGCTTCTTGTATATGATATCTGCCCATGGGGGCCTCACAGCATTCTTGTCTGCGTATTCTGGAGTCACAAAATGATATAGGAACCACCGCTCTGTCCAATATCTGTGAATCCATTGGACTCTGGACTTGCGCTCACCATAGGTTTCTTCAAAGTCAGACTTGTACATCTCATATAGATCTGGTGGCAACACTGGTACGCATCAGTGCTATACAAACGGCTTTTAAACCCTTTCCGCAACGGCGTTTGGAACCGTCGCCAAGTGAGTGACTGAGATAGGAGGTCCTTCCCACATGACCCAAAAACCATCGGGGATATGCCCTCCTGGCACACACTCTCGGGAAAATCAGGTTGTGTGCGACCGACGAGTGCTCAAATACGGTTATACGTACAATAGTGCTAAAAATACAATTATACAGGCGAAATCATTTCCGGTCGTAAGTACATCCCACACAGTCGGTCCCCGCTAAATGTTTCCGTTCGTATGTACATTCCACACAGTCAATCAAAGGAATACGTTTCTATTAGTATGTCATCGCACGCGCTCTTCTATGACAAAACGTTTGCGATGCGCACAACATCACAAACAGTCCATAATTTTGAAGCCTGTGTGATAAGGTGACTATCGCAAACATTTAATAAGAAAGAACTATGTGCGATGCTGTTGTTAATCACACACCTTTTTTCTTGGCTGATCATGTGTGCAGTGGAGATTAATCACACACGTAGTGATCCTAGAAACGTGTCTGATCTCCACGTCTATCGCAGACATTTCGCTTTCGCAAACCGTGGCAGTGTAATCCCTAATTAATTCCTAATTTAAAAATCACATGTTTTTAATTTGAAAGTAGGCAATCACTTATTTCATATCCAACCATGTTTATTACAAATATAGGTTCAACCACGAATGCATAATTCGATGCACATGTACATATACTGAAGAACTACAGAAGCACCAAGTAAAGAATGATGAACCACAGTTGTACTAAAGACTATAAAGAGAGGCGAAAGACATTCTGGTTGCTGGAGAAGGTGAAGCGAAATGCCCATATTGTGCCCTCCTCCATGCGTAATGTGCGCACGACTCTAGGCCAACCCCTTGTGATGGCTGCCCGTCCATCCTTCACTGTCTTCATTACGACTTCTCGATGCTCATTGTAGTCTGGATGAAATACTTTAACCTTCATTGCATGTCCACCAATCATGCACTTTGCGAGGTAATCTTGAGTGAACTGCTTCGGGAACCACTGCGAACGAAAAAGATTCATACATTGTTGTCTAACAACTCATTGTGGGCAGTAAAAAGAGAAGGTTGCAGAGTTTGTAGTTACCATCCTATAGCTCACTGTTGTGTTGGATAGAGCATAAACAAATAATTTGCTTGCCACCATTCATATATTTTTCTAATGATCCTTATCAGTTTCCTCACTTGATGCTTGTTCATGAATATCTCATTGCCCCATACGCAAAAAGGGTCGATGCATGGGTCCTTGCCAAGGGCATATGTACCTACAAGCAACAAGTCAATATTAGAAGCTGACAAGTGTCCAGGCCTGGATGTATATGCACTACATTATGGAACCACGGGGGGAGTACAAGCTGAGGGATGAAGCTAACCTCGACGGAAAATGGTGGCCACTCCCGTTGTTGTCCTGCATAAGTAGTGGAAAGGCATGATAAGTACAACAACCTTAACATCAAACAAATATAGCAAAGGTAAACAATATCATCTCCAAATGATAGCTTGAGTATGTTGGTTTCAGCATGCTGTTAAAGCAGATATAAAATGGAAGGCAATGTTACCGACAGCAGGCTTAACAACCATCAAATATTGCACTTCACACTGGTATTGTTGAAAATGAATAGAACGTAGGTAATGCTTAAACATCACACTGGATAAATGTGTAAAACTGGAATAAAGGGCATGTGTTAACTACACCAGGCATAATTGGAACCAAATATAGCCGTTCAAACTGGTATTGATGCAGTCTAGCGGCACAGTTCTGACTTGTACATAATGAACAACACATTGTGAATGACTGAAATAAACAAGGCATAAATGATCAGTATAACAACCAAATATAGCCATTGAAACTGGACAGAGTCTCACTGCAACCAACCTAACAAGCAAATACAGATAAACATGGCATATGCTTGAAAACCGGACAAATGCTCACTGCAACCAACCTAACAAGCAAACACAGATAAACAAGGCATCTGCTTGAAAACTAGATAAATGCTAAAAAAAGCAACCTAACAAACAAATACAGATAAACAAGGCATCTGCATGATAACTGGACAAATGCTCACTGCAACCAAACTAAGAACCAAATACATATAAACAAGGCATCTGCTCGATAACTGAAAAATTGCTCACTGCAACCAACCTAACAACCAAATACAAATAAACAAGGCATCTACTCACTATAAACAACCAAATATAGCCATTCGTGAAACTGAAGTGGACAATTCATACTTAAACATCACATAGCCCTATTGAGCAATACATTTTTGCATAACTGAAATAATTGCATAGTTAAAGCACCGCATGGAAATGCTACTAGAACAAAGGGTACGGGTTGGTAAGCTAGAAAAGGTAAGATTTGCTGATAGGATGTTGCCTCACATTTCATGGACAGGATCCTTCCAGTTGGAAGAGCACAGACCCATGGTGCGCTCTCTAATGTCACAGATGGGCTATTTCACCTTGGAAGATCCTTCGTGGGTGCCCTCCTCGTGGTCGTGGTCGATGAGATCTGACTTGGAAATTGAGGATCTCAAGCCACCGCCGTAGAACGTGTCCTTCAAAAATGACAAAATGGGCTCGATGGCGTATAAGGATCGCAAATCCTTGATCGCTTGGCGGAGGAGATCAGCGGCAGGGCCGTCGAAGAGATCGATGGCGGTTGAACCAGAGGGGTTGGGGATGGACCACTTAACCCATGAAATGGCCCGCGTGAAGCCATCGCTGTCGACGAGCTTCTTGTCATAGCCTGCTTTCCCGAGATACAGTAATACGCTAGCCCGCTGACATGAAGCCTTTGGCATGGCAACGTAGTCAATGTCTTCACCGGCTTCCACGGTGACGTGTTACTCTGGGATCGACAGGTCGGGTCGAACGGCGGCCACCTCACCAACGTCCGCCGGAGAGGCCATGATAAACCTCTTCTTGGCCGAACGGTCGTCGGGCTCCCCGGGATACGTGGTCGAGCTTAGGCTGCGACATTCTGGTGCAGGGGATGTGGATCTCATGGGGAGGGACACTGCAGGCCTCATCTGAAAACTCAGGGGAGTGGGGCGACGGTATGGGAATCGCTGGGTAACCTGAACTTTATTATCTAAGCTAGGAGGAATGGGCAGACCGGGAGGGGTTGGCGGTGGCGCCGGTGGCAGCCGCGAGCTAGGGTTCAAGGGGGGAGGGGGCCGGGTGGGGGGACTGTGGAGGGGGGAGGGTGTTTGAGGATACGCCGCGGCTACTGAAAATTTTAGTAATGGTGGGTGGAGATGGTGGTGGACGAGGGAGGGCGACGGTTCAAATGCCTCGGCTACTGCAATTTTACTATAAGGTCGGTGCTGGAGGAGTGTGGGCGACGGTTGAAGTACAATAGCTACTAAAATTTGGGTAAAGGAATTGATGAGGGCCAGGAGTGCCCAAGATCGCGCAAGGTCCAATGAGAATATGCGTGTATAATAATAAGGAAAAGTGGAGTAACCACCGATTTTTGCAACAGTCAAGGCGGGTAGTTTGTTTTTATATTTCTAGCTAGCTGGTCTATCGCACACGGTTCGTCCTAATTTCTAAATAAACTTACCTGCCTTTAGCTTGCGCAGGTGGTGATTTTACAGCGCACTTTCATCGCACACGGTTAAGCCAGTACCTACAGCCTTTGCTCGTGCTTGCGTAGTCGTGGTGATTTTACAGCACACTTGCATCACACACAGTTGAGCCAGTATCTCCACCTTTGCTCGTGCTTGCGCAGTCGTCGTGATTCACAGCACACTTGCATCGCACATGGTTAAGACATTATACCCGTGTCCGTTGAGCGTCATCAGAGTATTTGCAGCAAAAAAAACATTAGAGAGGGTCAGAAGACAGCCACACCAGCATGTGGCCCAAATATATATGAGTGAAAAGGGTGGTCTGTGATGTTCAAAATTCCAATGCAAAACTTTGATCGCGCGGGCCCACGGTTGGGCGCGTCGTCAAAGATCGATGAGAGGGGCCAGAAGTCAAGAACCACCTGGAAGTGGCCAAATATATGTAGGAATATTGGGTGTGATGTTTAAAACTTTAAATACACAATGCACAACTTTCGTGGCACCTACCTCGGAAACCCGAAAGCACCCTTGGATATATCTATAATGACATAATGTCGTAGCTAGCTAGGATGCTTGGTCCACCACCTCCCACTTCGTGTCAGCGGGGCGGATGCACGTAATGATACTTTGGTCATACACGCATGTCGCCATGACCTACCATAAGACGGACCAATGAATCTATCGTTTGGTCAAACGACAACTGTTGTTGTCGATAAACCGCTTGGGAAAATAGATTGAACCGTCATAAAAATCGTACGAGAGGGACCACAAAACCAGCACCTCTTGCATGCGGCCCAAAATGATGTACGTTGGGAAGGGGTGATGTGTGTTTTCAATATAGAATAATGTACAATTCAGATGTGGTGCCTACCTCTCGATACAGACAACAACCATGAAGGCAAGGTAGTTAAGGACGAGATACGCAGGGTACGATGTAGGTCGAACCCAGCAATCCGAGCATGTGGGAGGGAATCCTGACAACACATGAGCTCAAGTTTTGGTTGAGCGACATGTGACGGTGAATGGCCCTAACACAAACTAGGAGGAATCCATTCATGGCCGACACATACCCCTCGTTATCGGTCAAAGGGATGATATATATACACTCGGGGAGCCCACAGATATGCATGTCATCACAAAAAACCGCACAAGGGAGACATGGTCGATCAGAAGACCCCGTATACACTGCATGCGGCCCGAAAATATGTATGGATACGGTGGTGTGTGATGTGTTTAAATCCCGATTGCACAACTTCGATGGGCTACCAACTACATTACAAACCGAACATCGTACCCGACTCCAAGCCTGGTTCAATACATACGATGTCGGTTTCCCAACTTTGAGGCGGCGGGGCGGGGGGGGCCCCCCCCCCCCCCCCCGTCGTCCCACGCATGCGCTTAAACTTTATTTGGTCTAGCATGTCACACATCTATACCCCTATACAGTGTGCGAATAACTTTGAAAGTTGGTCGTTGGATGAAGCCAATCCGACAGTACAGAGATGGCAAATCCGAGCACTACTGGCTGTTGGATATCATCTACATTCCACCAAATTCTGCCACATGTACAATCTAGAAGACTCCATGGTTGAACTTAAGCATAATGCACAAACCTCAAAACACAAGCACTTCTCCTTTGTTCTAGAATCTTCCATATCTTAATTGCCCAATTTCTTTTTCCTAAATGAATTGTCACTATTTGTTTTTACTTTATGCTTTACAATGCACAATTCCATGAATCTTAAAATAGTTTTTATTTATTATAAAACTAATTGATTTTGAAAGAGATGAACTATAAGAATTAAACGAACATCTACGTCATGCATATATGACTCAAAGCTTACATGCTATAGTGTGGTATTTATTCATAATTTGGTTACCAAATCTCATGCGTGCAATGCACATGTACCTTACTAGTATCAATAGGAAACCATCATGGTCAAACCCTTCTCGTTGTTGGGTCAAAGGGATAGATTGTGTGGGCCCCCCTCATTGTCGGTAAAGGATAATATATATATACCTCGGGGAGCCCACAGATATGTGCACCGTCTATAAACCGGACAAGGGAGACATGCTCGATCAGAACACCCTGCCCCCTATACCCTGCATGCGACCTGAAAAAGGTTTATATAATCGCCATGACAGGTCAAGTCAATCATTGTTTAAATTTTTAGAGCAAAAAATAACCAATAAAAACATAGTCTACAAATTAGCAAAACAAGGATTCGCTTGAGATATGCAACTTCCCACCGGGTCACCCATCCTTGGACTACTCCAGCCCGAGCACGCTTAACTTCTGCGTTCTATTCGACTAGGCTAGCGGATGGGAAGCCGCCCCTTGCTGATAGGAATTGCCTCCTTGCCATTAAGGCGTTTCACGCTGGTCACCCTATGGGACCTACTCCCTCCTATCACACACATCTGTGCTTTTAGAAACTGTGTGCGATATTTACATGGCCGGTGTGTCGCCGCCTAGCCTTCAATAAGCACTGACACTGGTAGCAGGAAAACAATGGGAGAAGAGGCGGAAAACTGATGAGAGGAGTGGCGGGAAACGGTAGCCTGTTTAGAAAACGTAGTAGAGAAGGAAGCGTGAGCTAGCACGACGCATGCGCACAATGCTTACCCATGTACTGCATGTGCTGTCGAAAGGGTTGAGGGTTGTTGTTCGATCTGGGAGCATCCAACGGTGCAGACATACGATCCGTGGGGTTTGGGTTCTGGCCAATCAGAACGCATGACTCAGATCACGGTTTGGTAGGCACACATCTTTCGTGAGTGAACCGTGTGCTATTTGAAAACATTTCGTGAGAAGAATCTTGGTTTTAAATCCTCGTAAATCCAAAACTCATCGAAAATCATGAAACATGGCATGGTGTCACGACATGGCACATATATGTCGAGGATTTTTTTTTGTCCATTTTGGCACAAGTTTTATTACAAGCCTCTTACAAACCGGAGCTTCTCTCAAAGAAGCCTCGTGGTTCCGATAGGGAAACGTGTCCCCCTTGTGGGCCAAATGTAATCACTGCCTCTTTTCGCCTTGTATTTTCTTCTACAGGCAACATGGAATGACATGATATCCGTGCCGAGATTTAAACTTATTCAGGGTTCGTTTGGCCTTTTTATACACTAATTGAGTTTCCTAGGCATTTAATGTCCATAATTCAAATCTGGACTTCAAATAAATGCTCCAGTTCACCAAAATGGCTAGAAAAATTATACATGTGTTATTGGATGCATGTTTAGGTCCCATGCGAGGAATGGGAATGAATTACAACCGTATCGGTGTCCTGGCTCGTCCTCAAACATTTGGAATCTCGATTTTTAAATCCTCGTAAATCCTAAACTCACCAAAAAGTCATCAAAGGTGGCATGGTGTCACGTCATGGCACATATATGTCATGGTAAAAACATTGTCCAATTTGGGCCAAGCTTTATTACAAACCTCTTACAAACCAGAGCTTCTCTCAAAGAAGCCTCATGGTTCCGATAGGGAAACGTGTTCCCCTTGTGGGCGAAACGTAATCACTGCCTCTTTTCGCCTTGTATTTTCTTCTACGGGCAACAGGAACGACAGGATATATGTGCTGAAATTTAAACTTATTCAGGGTTCGTTTGGCCTTTTTATACACTAATTGAGCTTCCTAGGCATTTAATGTCCATAATTCAAATCTGAACTACAAATACATGCTCCAGTTCACCAAAATGGCTAGAAAAATTATACATGTTCCCTTGGGTGCATGTTTAGGTCCCATGCCAGGAATGGGAATGAATTACAACCATACCAGCGTCCTGGCTCGTCCTCAAACATTTGGAATATCGGTTTTTAAATCCCCATAAATCCAAAACTCACCAGAAAGTCATCAAAGGTGGCATGGTGTCACGTCATGGCATATATATGTCATGGTAAAAACATTGCCAATTTGGGCCAAGCTTTATTACAAACCTCTTACAAATCGGAGTCTGTCGCAAGAACCCTCGTGGTTTCGATAGAGAAACGTGTCCCCTTGTGGGCCAAATGATAATCGCTCCCTCTTCTAGCCTCGTATTTTCTTCTACACGCAACACAGAACAACGGGTGATTCACGCTGAACTTTGAAATTATTCAGGGTTCGTTTGACCTTTTTTATTCATTAATTGAGTTTTCTAGGCATTTAATGTCCATAATTCAAATCCGAACTACAAATACATGCTCCAGTGCACCAAAATGGCTAGAAAAAACGTACATGTGTCTGTGGGGTGCATGTTTAGGTCCCATGGAATGAATGGGAATGAATTCAACCGTCTCGCCGTCCTGCCTTGGCCACAAACATTGCGAATCTCGGTTTTTAAATCTCTGTAAATCCAAAACTCACCAGGAAATCATGAAACTTGGCATGGTGTCACTACATGGTACATATAATTGTCCAATTTGGGTGAAGCTATATTACAAGCCTCTTACAAACCGAAGCTTCTCACAACCCTCGTAGTTCCGGTAGGGAAACATGCCCTTCTTGTGGGCAAAATGATAATCGCTGCCTCTTCTCGCCTTGAACTTTGGTTTCTACAGGCAACATAGAATAACAGGAGTGTCGTGCTAAAATTTGAAACTGTTCAGGGTTCGTTTGGCCATTGTATATATTAATTAAGTTTTCTAGGCATTTAATGTAGTCCATAATTCAAATTTGAACTACAAGCACATGCTCCAGTGAAGCAAAATGGGTGGGAAATCATACATGTGTTATTGGGTGCATGTTTAGGTCTGATTTAAGGAATGGGAATGAATTACGAACTTCTCGTCGTCCTAAAACATTGAGAATCTCGGTTTTTAAATCCCAGTAAATAAAAAACTCACCCAAAAAACATGAAACTTGGCATGGTTTCATGACATGGCACATATATGCCCTGGTGAAAAAAATCGTCTAGTTTGAGACAAGGCGCACACATTAATAGCCAACGAAGTCCTTTTTGAAACAAATAGCTGGCACGTTAATATCGCAAACGGTTGTATTATATGAAGCGTGTCTAAATTTAACCATACTCGGTGGCGTGCGTGCAGGTGTTTGATTAGACGGGACGAGCGCAAGAAGTCCGCCGCGCAGGCTCGACGGGACGCGTGCGAGCAGTCGGCCGCGTAGGCTCGACGGGATGCGTGCATCCTATCCACCTCACAGGCTCGACGGGACACGTGCGAGCAGCAAGTCCGCCCATGCTCACCGGGAAGCAAGCTCTTTGACCTCCATGCACCAGCCGCCGCCTGCCTCGCTCAGAACTTCTCCATTAATGGGTTAATTAAAGCACCTGGACGGAGGGTGTTTGCTTGTGATCCCATGGCAGCATTTCCTTTGATAAAGACTAAATGACATTTCCTTACATATTTCACCTAGGAACAAACCTTTCAACGAGTTCTAAGATAACCGGTTATGTTGGAACATCGCCTGTAAACCTCGAAGCTTGCATAGGCATCCAAGCATGCATACTTGATCTGGTCATGATCCAGGTTGGACTTCTCCCACCGATTGGCAGTGATGCTTTTGTCCTTGTTAAGACTTATGTATGCAACCTTCTTTGCTAGCTTCTCCAATGAAGCCAGGTTGCCAGCTTTTTGATTATGAACCTTGATATCCAGTCCCTGCACATCAACGGGTTTTCTGATACCCAAGTTATAGAACTTGAGTTTTTTGATATCATTGCCAATGGCGGCACCCGCAAATTCAATTGTATCTTTGTCAAGGAAGCTGCGGAGAAGCGGAGGAATGAAACTCCAAGCATGAGCCCGGTATAGCTGGTAAATTAGGTAATGCTTACCCACACAAAGTTGTAAAACAGCGGCATGTTGTGGCTCTTGATTTGCGAGTGCAACTTGCTTCTCAATTGGAAGCTTCTTACGCTCTTTGCTATTGATATATCTAGTGTATTCACAGTCAAGGCTGATGTCACGCCACTTGGCGTGATTAAGATACTTTTTCCATTTGAACCTGATGAAGGCAACAACTGTTGAAGGGTTGCTAGTCACCGTGGTATGAATTCTTATACTCCCCTTGTTGATATGAAAAAGGCGGCCTGGATGATTTTTGTCCACACTCTTGGGGAATTGGATACAGACTTTGCCGACCTTAATATTGTGAAGGTTGACATGGCGAACATTTCTTTGCTGAGGTTGATGGCACACCGACTCAAACGAAGTCTGAGAGGAAACATGTGCAATGGGTGTTGATGATGACAATGGACTTGCCAATGTTGATGTTGGGTTCACATGACATGTTTCATAGCCATGGGAATTGGGATGCTTTTTTTTGCATTCAAGGGGAAACTTGAGAACCGACTCAGAGCATTCTCCAATGGACTTATCAACCAGCGAAAGAATAGGCTCTGAAGCATCAACTTGAACTTCATTCTGAACCTTTGACGTCCTTCCATGCAGAAACGATGAGGAGGGAAATATAATCATGGTATTGCCCCCATTCATAGGTTGCTCATAGTGGACTTTGTCCATTGTCTTCCCTTTCCCTTTTTGTGTACCCTCATACTTTCCCCAAACTTGAGTGGAGAGAAGACTTCCATTCCTTGGTCATATACAGTTGGTGATGCAGTGATATTATCCAGATACTGATTTGTTGAAGCCGCACATGGACCAACTGGCACATCAAGCCAAATGTCTCCAATGCGGAGCGTGACCGACTGTGGCACTTGACCATCCATACATTTGAATAAACAAAACCGGATATTAGTTTTCTTTGAGTATATTTTGCACACACAATGTATATATAGCATGTACTTTAGAAAATCATCTGTTGCAATCCTATGTTGGAATTCAAAGATGATGGGAGAAATATGTCCCACTGGGCGTGCCAGAATCTGATGACGGGAAAATGGCGGGCGTGAGACACGTGTCCACGTCATTGATACAGAATGAATAAATTTAAGCGCATAAATGCATAAATAAAATAGAGATCAAACATTGCAGGTACATTATTTCCAGAACTCTTACATTTACATGAAAATTCTGTTAATTACATCTCCGAAGAGAAAACCCCTGATTAAGAATTCCAACTATCCTATTACATAGAATTGCAACACATGACTATTACAAAATGATAAAAAAATCGCTCCTCCTCGTTGTCGTTGACGCTGGTGTGCTCAGGGGAGCATTCTCAATCTTCTTCAAATATCATGTGTCTTGTTCATTTATATTTTACTCTTGTACCATTATGAGCAGTACGTAGAGTACGAGTGCAATGCATGCTTTTGCATCGGACACTTAATTTGTGTAGTCGACTTTACCAACATATGCTAGTATGACCATGCGGCTATCTTAATCAGTTTTCAGGTCATTTCATTTTAAAGAGTGATGAGTCGACTGAAAGTATATCCACTTAATACATGCATGTTACATCTTTTATTGATGCATATATGACCATGCATGAGATGATGGAGTTCATGTTGGATCTACGCATGAAAATTTGATATAAGGAGAGGTCATCATATCAGAACCATCCCATATATTTTAATTTTGTTTGGTATGTTTGATGGCAGCATCTACTAAGCAAATTAGTCTGTTTTGGTTAGGACTAAAGCGAGCTAGATGCAATATCCTTTATTTTAGTATGGGTCACATGCATATACTCTAACCATCGGTGGGCAGTATATGCGTGTTGCATAGAGTCTGTACGCTCTAGATTTTGTATTTTAGATATGTAGGATTACATTTTTAACTTAACCTACACGCATTCACTTTCTTTTATGAGCATATTTTATTTAAGTGTGGACCGAGACAACTAGTATTTTCATTGCCTCATGTCTACACATTGGATTTCACTTAGCACATTTTATATGCATTAGAGTATCCTCATTTAACCATCTATATGACAGATGTATATGACATTTGTACCTCCCTGTTTGTATTACTACTGACATGGCATAGCATATATGCCCGCAGTGTAACCAACAAGAGGCTTCAAATATAGTTTGGCAAACACCTAATTTATACATTTTTTCATGCACTAGATCTGGAGGTACATGCACAATTTACATGGTCTTGCTTTATGCAACTCAAACATGCAGCAAATGAAGAGTGCATTTTTGTAGGCACATATTTATTCTATGATTTTATGTAGATGGTCATAGGTTTGTGTATGTTTCATATTTGTTTTCTCCCGAGCTTTACCTTTGCGTCGCTCTCATTTATGATGGAAGGGAAAATATGTCCTCCTTAGTATGGTCGCCATGATCAACCAAGGAGTAAAATTCATCATCTTTGACATAATCGCGCTTTGGCTCGTATCACGATGATCAGCCAAGGCAAAAAATGACAAGATGGAATTATATGTTGTATGCTCCTTGATTTGTATCATGATGATCCGCCAAGGAGTATTTTTTGTTGCTCTTGAACATATTCGCACTTTGGCTTGTATCATGTTGATCAGCCAAGGCAAAATGTCAAGATGGGGCTATATGGAGAATGCTCCTTGGTTTGTATCACAATGATCAACCAAGGACAAATGTTCTTCTCTTAAATATAAGTGCTCTTTGGCTCGTATCATGATGATCAGCCAAGGCAAAATATCAAGATGAATATATGTGGAGAATACTCCTTGGCTTGTATCACAATGACCAATCAAGGGCAAATTTTCCTCTCCTGAACATAACTGCTCTTTGGCTCGTACACGATGATCAGCCAAGGCAGAATGTCAAGATGAGGATACATGGGGCATACTCCTTGGTTTGTATCACAATGATCAACCAAAGAGAGAGATGAATGTGATGAGAGATATAGGGAGGAGCAAGAAGATTAGAGGAGGTTCCCACCTTCTCACCTTTTTCAGGTCCCTGGCCGGACGGCGGCCTCGCAGCAGCAGCGTATATGAGCTTTGTTTCTACAGCAGCAGTATATGTGCGTGGTTGAGAGCAGCGGCGGCAGCAGAGCAGCGGCAGCCCGGGCAAAAGAGAGTAGCAGCGTGCGGCCAGAGAGAATAAAATGGAGTCCTCAAGGGCAGCCCCCCTCTGGGTATTTATAGGAAGGGGCAGCGCGAGGATTTGCTTAGAGACGCGGCCACGTTCTAGAGAGCGTGTGCTGATCGTGGGGGTTGTGGGAGCATGCTTCCTTTTCTTTTCTTTGGCTTATTTCCCTTGGAATCCTAAGTGAGTCAACCACGTAG
The DNA here is from genome assembly GCA_036873465.1 of Thinopyrum obtusiflorum. NCBI lineage: Eukaryota > Viridiplantae > Streptophyta > Magnoliopsida > Poales > Poaceae > Thinopyrum > Thinopyrum obtusiflorum. The sequence continues at coordinate 35,896 of JAAAWM010012079.1, forward strand.
CTTGACTAGCAATTCCAATACGTACATGCTTACCTGATGTGGGCTAAGCTCTCCTCTTTTTTAATTCTAATTAATGCATGGGCCTTGACATCACCCACCACATATTTTAATGGGCTAGGCTTTAATTAACTATTAACGTCACATTAAGGATTATATTTTCTTAGTGTGACGTGCCGTATATAAATACATGGAAAATGTATTTTCCTTTTCTTACGTGGCGTTATATCCATCATACCCATATTCTATTAGGAATGATGTACGTCTCTTTTTCTATGTCGCCGTGATATTTTATTACCGACGATGAAATAATGCCGACGTATATTGCATGGTTCAATATTTACCAAATAAGCGCCGCCCGCGATGATTTTATGTTGACATTTCATGCAGTCTAATATTTTGAAGATATTAGCTCCTTCTATAATCTTGTGGCCCACAGTTATCATTTCATCGGGGGAAAGCTTTCTATGGAGATTTTATTTATTCATTTTACAATCTTTGTGAATACGGGATATTTTCATATTCTAAGAAAATGACAGTGTCAACGATTACATATTGATATCCGGCTCATTCCTTTTATTTCCGCGCTGCTATTTTCTGTTAAGCGGCCCAATTTACCACAGTCATTTCCTCAAGCTATTTGGCAATTTCACCATTCCTATTTTATAATTTGACATTATCATATTTTGATAACAAATATCGCTTTGTATTTTACTTCGGCGAAATTCCGTGTCAACAATAGCTTCTTCTTAATTTCAAGCTTGGCGATTTCAATGGCGCCGAGTGCGCGAAGCTCATTTGTGATATCAGTGAGGCGGTCGAACGTGATCTGGACATTCTCATTGTCATTCCTCTTGAATCAGTTGAAGAGATTGCGAAGCACATCTATTCTTGAGTCTCTCTGTGTTGAGACGCCTTCGTTGACCTGGGACAGCCATTGCCAGACTAGCTTCATAGTTTCCAGAGCACTCACACGGCCATACTATCCTTTGGTTAGATGATCACATATGATGATCTTGGCGGTTGAGTCTAGTTGCGCAAACCACTTGACATCAGCAGCGGTGACACATTCACCGACTTTGGGAACACTAGTCTTGATGACATACCAGAGGTCGATGTCAATGGCTTCAAGATGCATGCACATGTTGTTCTTCCAGTATGGGTAATCAGTGCCATCGAAGACCGGGCACGCAGCGGAGACTTTGATTATCCCTGCAGTCGACATAGCTAAAACTTCAGGTGGTTAAACTGAATCACACAGAACAACAGAGCACCTTGCTCTGATACCAACTGAAAGTGCTAGTTACCGACTAGAGGGGGGGGGGCCCCCCCCCCCCCCCCCCCCCCCCCCCCCCCCCCCCCCCCCCCCCCCCCCCCCCCCCCCCCCCCCCCCCCCCCCCCCCCCCCCCCCCCCCCCCCCCCCCCCCCCCCCCCCCCCCCCCCCCCCCCCCCCCCCCCCCCCCCCCCCCCCCCCCCCCCCCCCCCCCCCCCCCCCCCCCCCCCCCCCCCCCCCCCCCCCCCCCCCCCCCCCCCCCCCCCCCCCCCCCCCCCCCCCCCCCCCCCCCCCCCCCCCCCCCCCCCCCCCCCCCCCCCCCCCCCCCCCCCCCCCCCCCCCCCCCCCCCCCCCCCCCCCCCCCCCCCCCCCCCCCCCCCCCCCCCCCCCCCCCCCCCCCCCCCCCCCCCCCCCCCCCCCCCCCCCCCCCCCCCCCCCCCCCCCCCCCCCCCCCCCCCCCCCCCCCCCCCCCCCCCCCCCCCCCCCCCCCCCCCCCCCCCCCCCCCCCCCCCCCCCCCCCCCCCCCCCCCCCCCCCCCCCCCCCCCCCCCCCCCCCCCCCCCCCCCCCCCCCCCCCCCCCCCCCCCCCCCCCCCCCCCCCCCCCCCCCCCCCCCCCCCCCCCCCCCCCCCCCCCCCCCCCCCCCCCCCCCCCCCCCCCCCCCCCCCCCCCCCCCCCCCCCCCCCCCCCCCCCCCCCCCCCCCCCCCCCCCCCCCCCCCCCCCCCCCCCCCCCCCCCCCCCCCCCCCCCCCCCCCCCCCCCCCCCCCCCCCCCCCCCCCCCCCCCCCCCCCCCCCCCCCCCCCCCCCCCCCCCCCCCCCCCCCCCCCCCCCCCCCCCCCCCCCCCCCCCCCCCCCCCCCCCCCCCCCCCCCCCCCCCCCCCCCCCCCCCCCCCCCCCCCCCCCCCCCCCCCCCCCCCCCCCCCCCCCCCCCCCCCCCCCCCCCCCCCCCCCCCCCCCCCCCCCCCCCCCCCCCCCCCCCCCCCCCCCCCCCCCCCCCCCCCCCCCCCCCCCCCCCCCCCCCCCCCCCCCCCCCCCCCCCCCCCCCCCCCCCCCCCCCCCCCCCCCCCCCCCCCCCCCCCCCCCCCCCCCCCCCCCCCCCCCCCCCCCCCCCCCCCCCCCCCCCCCCCCCCCCCCCCCCCCCCCCCCCCCCCCCCCCCCCCCCCCCCCCCCCCCCCCCCCCCCCCCCCCCCCCCCCCCCCCCCCCCCCCCCCCCCCCCCCCCCCCCCCCCCCCCCCCCCCCCCCCCCCCCCCCCCCCCCCCCCCCCCCCCCCCCCCCCCCCCCCCCCCCCCCCCCCCCCCCCCCCCCCCCCCCCCCCCCCCCCCCCCCCGCCTCTCCGATGAAGCGTGAGTAGTTTACCACAGACCTACGGGTCCATAGCTAGTAGCTAGATGGCTTCTTCTCTCTCTTTGATTCTCAATACCATGTTCTCCTTCATGTTCTTGGAGATTTATCTGATGTAATACTCTTTTGCGGTGTGTTTGCCGAGATTCGATGAACTGTGGATTTATGATCAGCTTATCTATGAATATTATTTGAATCTTCTCTGAATTCTTATATGCATGATTTGATATCCTTGCAAGTCTCTTCGAACTATTGATTTGGTTTGGCCAACTAGATTGGTTTTTCTTGCAATGGGAGAAGTGCTTAGCTTTGGGTTCAATCTTGCGGTGCTCGATCCCAGTGACAGAAGAGGAACCGACACGTATTGTATTGTTGCCATCGAGGATAACAAGATGGGGTTTTCATCATATTGCTTGAGTCTACCCCGCTACATCATGTCATCTTACTTAATGCGTTACTCTGTTCTATGAACTTAATACTCTAGATGCAGGCAGGAGTCAGTCGATGTGTGGAGTAATAGTAGTAGATGCAGGCATGAGTCGGTCTACTTGATACAGACGTGATGCCTATATTCATGATCATTGCCTTAGATATTGTCATAATTTTTCGCTTTTCTATCAATTGCTCGGCAGTAATTCGTTCACCCACCGTAATATTTTCTATCTTGAGAGAAGCCTCTAGGGAAACCTATGGCCCCTGGGTCTATTTTCCATCATATAAGTTTCCGATCTATAGTTTTAGTTTCCTATTTACTTCCTTTGCCATCTTTTACTTTCCGTTCCATAAACAAAAAATACCAAAAATATTACTTTACCGTTTATCCATCTCTATCAGATCTCACTTTACAAATAACCGTGAAGGGATTGACAACCCCTTTGTCGCGTTGGGTGCAAGTTAGTGTTTGTTTGTGCAGGTATTCGGTGGCTTGAGCATTTTCTCCTACTGGATTGATACCTTGGTTCTCAAAAGCTGAGGGAAATACTTACTCTACTTTGCTGCATCACCCTTTCTCTTCAAGGGAAAAACCAACGCAAGCTCAAGAAGTAGCAGGAAGAATTTATGGCGCTGTTGCCGGGGAGATCTACGTCAAGTCAAGACATACCAAGTACCCATCATAAACTCTCATCTCTCCCATTACATTATTTGCCATTCGCCTCTCGTTTTCCTCTCTCCCACTTCTAAAACGAATTTTGAAAAGATTCGCCTTTTCTTCGCTCTTCTTCCGTTCGTCTTCTTCGCATGCTTTTTGTGTGCTTGTGTGTTGGATTGCTTTCTTGTCACAATGATTCCACCAAAAAATGTTGACCCTCACCTTAGGAGGTTAGACGAAATTGAAAATAATGTTAGAAGCTTCATGTCTTTGCAATTTGAGCATAACAATTTCTTTAGAAACGAGCTCAAGGAGCAGAAAAGTTTTATGGAATACATGAATAAGGAGCTTGATGATATGTCTAAGGAATTTTATGGTTTGAGATCTCAGTTTGCGCATCTTGAAAATTTAGTAGGCCAAATTTCTGATAAACAAGCTACCTTAGTAAACAAAATGGCCGCTAAACCGGAGGCTTTGAATAATGATGAAGATCTTAAAGTGATTGATGTGGCTCCTATTGAATCTTTGTTTTCCAATATAAATCTTGATAAAGAAGGGACTGGAGATGAGTCAACTTTAGTTAAAAGGCGTCCCAATGATTCAGAGTTTTTAGATCTTGATGCAAAAATTGATAAAAGTGGGATTGGAGAGGTCAAAACTTTAAGTAGCGATGAACCCACTCTTTTGGATTTCAAGGAATTTAATTATGATAATTGCTCACCCGCAATTTTTTTATGATAATTGCTCTTCAATAGATTGTATTTCCTTGTTGCAATCCATGTTGAATTCTCCTCATGCTTATAATCAAAACAAAGCTTTTACTAAACATATCGTTGATGCTATGATGCAATCTTTTGAAGAAAAGCTTGAGTTGGAAGTTTCTATCCCTAGATAACTTTATGATGAGTGGGAACCTACTATTAAAATTAAGATTAAAGATTATGAATGCCATGCTTTGTGTGATTTGGGTGCTAGTGTTTCCACGATTCCAAAAACTTTATGTGATGTGTTAGGTTTTCGTGAATTTGATGATTGTTCTTTAAATTTGCATCTTGTGGATTCCACTATTAAGAAACCTATGGGAAGAATTAACGATGTTATTATTGTTGAAAATAGGAATTATGTGCCCATAGATTTCATAGTTCTTGATATATATTGCAATCCTACATGTCCTATTATTCTTGATAGACCTTTCCCTAGAACGATTGGTGCAATTATTGATATGAAGGAAGGAAACATTAGATTTCAATTTCCATTAAGGAAAGGCATGGAACACTTTACTAGAAACAAAATTAAATTGCCTTATGAATCTATTATGAGAGCCACTTATGGATTGCATACCAAAGATGATGATATCTAGATCTATTCGTGTTTTACGCCTAGCTAAGGGCGTTAAACAATAGCGCTTGTTGGGAAGCAACCCAATTTTATTTTTATGTTTTTGCTTTTTAGGTTCTATTTTGCATTAAATAATTCATCTAGCCTCTTTCTAGATGTGGTTTTGTGTTAGTGTTTGTGCCAAGTAAGACCTTTGGGATAGCTTACGGTGATAGTTGAGATTTGATCTTGCTGAAAAACAAAAACTTTTGCGCTCAGTCCCAGAATTGTTAAAAATCACAGAAGCGTGATAAAATACTGATTCTTTTTGAAGAAGATTAATAAACAAATTTCTTAGCTCTTCCTAAGTTTTCAGTATTTTTGGAGTTACAGAAGTATTCAAAATATCCAGATTGCTACAGACTATTCTGTTTTTGACAGATTCTGTTTTCTATGCGTTGTTTGCTTATTTTGATGAATCTATGGCTAGTATCGGGGGGGGGATATGAACCATGGAAAAGTTGGAATACAGTAGATATTACACCAATATAAATAAAGAATGAGTTCACAACAGTACCTAAAGTGGTTATTTATTTTCTTATACTAACAGAGCTTATGAGATTTTCTGTTGAGTTTTGTGTTGTGAAGTTTTCAAGTTTTGGGTAAGGCTTTGATGGACTATGGAATAAAGAGTGGCAAGAGCCTAAGCTTGGGGATGCCAAAGGCACCCCAAGGTAATATTCAAGGATAACCAAGAGCCTAAGCTTGGGGATGCCCCGGAAGGCAGCCCCTCTTTTGTCTTCGTCTATCGGTAACTTTACTTGAGGCTATATTTTTATTCACCACATGATATATGTTTTGCTTGGAGCGTCTTGTATGATTTGAGTCTTTGCTTTTTAGTTTGCCGCAATCATCCTTGCAGTCCACACCTTTTGAGAGAGACACGCATGAATCGTGATTTATTAGAATGCTCGTTGTGCTTCACTTATATCTTTTGAGCTAGGCAATATTGCTCTAGTGCTTCACTTATATGTGTTTAGAGCACGGTGGTGGTTCTATTTTATAGAAACTGATGAACTCTCATGCTTCACTTATATTATTTTGAGAGCCTCCAAACAGCATGGTAATTTTCTTTGGTTATAAATTTAGTCCTAATATGATAGGCATCCAAGATGGATATAATAAAAACTTTCATATAAAGTGCATTCAATTCTATGAGAAGTTTGATTCCTTATGATTGTTTTGAGATATGAAGATGGTGATATTAGAGTCATGCTAGTGAGTAGTTGTGAATTTGAGAAACACTTGTGTTAAAGTTTGTGATTCCCGTAGCATGCACGTATGGTGAACCGTTATGTGATGAAGCCGGAGCATGATTTATTTATTGATTGTCTTCCTTATGAGTGGCAGTCGGGACGAGCGCTTGTCTTTTCCTACCAATCTATCCCCCTAAGAGCATGTGTGTAGTACTTCGTTTCGATAACTAATAGATTTTTGCAATAAGTATATGAGTTCTTTATGACTAATGTTGAGTCCATTGATTATACGCACTCTCACCCTTCCACCATTGCTAGCCTCTCTTGTGCCGCGCAACTTTCACCGGTACCATACACCCACCATATACCTTCCTCAAAACAACCACCATACCTACCTATTATGGCATTTTCAGAGCCATTCTGAGATATATTGCCATGCAAGTTTCCACCGTTCCGTTTATTATGACACGCTCCATCATTGTCATATTGCTTTGCATGATCATGTAGTTGACATCGTATTTGTGGCAAAGCCATCATTCATAATTCTTTCATACATGTCACTCTTGATTCATTGCACATCCCGATACACTGCCGGAGGCATTCACATAGAGTCATATTTTGTTCTAAGTATCGAGTTGTAAGTAAATAAAAGTGTGATGATCTTCATTATTAGAGCATTGTCCCATGTGAGGAAAGGATGATGGAGACTATGATTCCCCCACAAGTCGGGATGAGACTCCGGACTAAATAAAAAAAGAGGCCAAAAAATGAGAGAAGGCCCAATAAAAAAATAAAAATAAAATAAATGAGAGAAAAGAGAGAAGGGGCAATGCTACTATCCTTTTACCACACTTGTGCTTCAAAGTAGCACCATGATCTTCATGATAGAGAGTCGCCTATGTTATCACTTTCATATACTAGTGGGAATTTTTCATTATAGAACTTGGCTTGTATATTCCAATGATGGGCTTCCTCAAATTGCCCTAGGTCTTCATGAGCAAGCAAGTTGGATGCACACCCACTTAGTTTTGTCTTTGAGCTTTCATAAACTTATAGCTCTAGTGCATCCGTTGCATGGCAATCCCTACTCACTCACATTGATATATATTAATGGGCATCTCCATAGCCCGTTGATACGCCTAGTTGATGTGAGACTATCTCCTTCTTTTTGTCTTCTCCACAACCAGCGTCTATTCCACCTATAGTGCTATGTCCATGGCTCACGCTCATGTATTGCGTGAAAGATGAAAAAGTTTGAGAACATCAAAAGTATGAAACAATTGCTTGGCTTGTCATCGGGGTTGTGCATGATTTAAATACTTTGTGTGATGACGATGGAGTATAGCTAGACTATATGATTTTGTGGGGATAAGCTTTCTTTGGCCATGTTATTTTGAGAAGACATAATTATTTTGTTGTTATGCTTGAAGTATTATTGTTTTTATGTCAATATTAAAGTTTTGTTTTGAATCATACGGATCTGAACATTCATGCCACAATAAAGAAAATTACATGGATAAATATGTTAGGTAGCATTCCACATCAAAAATTCTGTTTTTGTCATTTACCTACTTGAGGACGAGTAGGAATTAAGCTTGGGGATGCTTGAAACGTCTCCAACATATCTATAATTTTTTATCGTTCCATCCTATTACATTATCTGTTTTGGATGTTTTATATGCATTAATATGCTATTTTATATTATTTTTGGGACTAACCTATTAACCTAGAGCCCAGTGCCAGTTTCTGTTTTTCCTTGTTTTAGAGTTTCGCAGAAAAGGAATACCAAACGGAGTCCAAGCGGAATGAACTTTCGCGATGATTTTTCTTGGACCAGAAGACATCGAGAGGACTTGGAGTACACGTCAGGGAAGCCACGAGGTGGCCACAAGGTCGGAGGGTGCGCCTAGGGGGGTAGGGCGCGCACCCACCCTTGTGGGCCCCTCATGACTCCACCGACCTATTTCTTCCGCCTATATATTCTCAAATATTCCAAAACCTATCAGGAGAGCCAAAAAACACTTTTCCACCGCCGCAACCTTGTGTACCCGTGAGATCCCATCTAGGGGCCTTTTCCGGCGTCCTACCGGAGGGGGATTCAATCACGGAGGGCTTCTACATCAACACCATTGCCTCTCCGATGAAGTGTGAGTAGTTTACCACAGACCTACGGGTCCATAGCTAGTAGCTAGATGGCTTCTTCTCTCTCTTTGATTCTCAATACCATGTTCTCCTCGATGTTCTTGGAGATCTATCCGATGTAATACTCTTTTGCGGTGTGTTTGCCGAGATCCGATGAATTGTGGATTTATGATCAACTTATCTATGAATATTATTTGAATCTTCTCTGAATTCTTATATGCATGATTTGATATCTTTGCAAGTCTCTTCGAACTATTGATTTGGTTTGGCCAACTAGATTGGTTTTTCTTGCAATGGGAGAAGTGCTTAGCTTTGGGTTCAATCATGCGGTGCTCGATCCCAGTGACAGAAGGGGAACCGACACGTATTGTATTGTTGCCATCGAGGATAACAAGATGGGGTTTTCATCATATTGCTTGAGTCTATCTCGCTACATCATGTCATCTTACTTAATGCGTTACTCTGTTCTATGAACTTAATACTCTAGATGCAGGCAGGAGTCGGTCGATGTGTGGAGTAATAGTAGTAGATGCAGGCAGGAGTCGGTCTACTTGATACGGACATGATGCCTATATTCATGATCATTGCCTTAGATATCGTCATAACTTTGCGCTTTTCTATCAATTGCTTGATAGTAATTCGTTCACCCACCGTAATATTTTCTATCTTGAGAGAAGCCTCTAGTGAAACCTATGGCCCCCCGGTCTATTTTCCATCATATAAGTTTCCGATCTATAGTTTTAGTTTCCTATTTACTTCTTTTGCAATCTTTTACTTTTCGTTCCATAAACCAAAAATACAAAAAATATTACTTTACCGTTTATCCATCTCTATCAGATCTCACTTTGCAAATAACCGTGAAGGGATTGACAACCCCTTTGTTGCGTTGGGTGCAAGTTGGTGTTTGTTTGTGCAGTTATTCGGTGGCTTGAGCGTTGTCTCCTACTGGATTGATACCTTGGTTCTCAAAAGCTGAGGGAAATACTTACTCTACTTTGCTGCATCACCCTTTCCTCTTCAAGGGAAAAACCAGCACAAGCTCAAGATGTAGCAGGGGTGGGCTATTTATAGCCAGGAGGCAACCCGACATGATATGTCCGAAATGACCCTGGGTCACTAAGGAACCGACACGTGTCCGATCGTATTTCAGACACACGCGGCAGCTTGACTTGGGCAACAAGCAAAGCTAACTCATACAACTCTGGATAAGATTTACTCTCATTGTCTTCACTCGAAGACATAGGATTTGGGTTGAGCATCATGTCAGTTTTCTGACTTTGTTCACTGGGACCCCACTTGATAGTTCGGTGGTTCCTATGACTCAAGAAAGAAACTATGTCTTCGCACTCCATTGTCTTCAAGTGAATGTCTTCACACGTCATTATCTTCGACGTGTATGTCTTCACGAACCACCATTGTCTTCAATGTCTTCATACATTTTTAGGGGTCATCTATGGTAGGTAAAGCGAATCAATGAGGGACTTCTACCTGTGTTACCCTGCAATTCTCACAAACACATTAGTCCCTCAACCACGTTTGTTGTCAATACTCCAAAACCAACTAGGGGTGGCACTAGATGCACTTACACTACCAAACGTGAGGAGCTAGTCAGGAACCAAGACGTCCCCGTTGCAGATGCCGTCGCTGATGACTAAGCGAGCCATTGATCCTTCGATGATCCTACAACGGAACTCTCAATGAAAGCACCAATGTCGGTGTCAAAACTGACAGATCTTGGGTAGGGGGTCCTAAGCTATGGATCTTAGATCGATGGGTAACAGGGAACATAGAGACAATGTTTACCTAGGTTCGGGCCCTCTCTAGGTGGTAAAACCCTATGTCCTGCTTGGTTGTATTGATTTGTTTGTATGACAATTACAGAGTTGATCTACCATGAGATTGGATGAACTAAAGCCTAGGTTGTTATGGTGATGATGGTTCTTCCCCTTTCTACAGGCTAAATTCTCTGGTTTATATCACTACTGTAGGTTGCTGCTAACGCGACACTACAATCAGAGACTCTTCGACGAAACTGTGTATGATGCCATAATCGCAAATGGTGGTATAAAAAACCCATCAAAAAAGGTGCAAAACGTTTGCGATGGAGTATGCATCAAACACGGTTCAGATTTTAGTTGGGTGAGCGATGCAGGGCATACGGTTCAGCTCAATTGACTGTTTGCGATGAGGAGGAACAAAAGAAACGGGCAGCCAGATGAAGGTGTGTGTGATATACAGCATACGATTCACTCGGATGAACTGTTTTTGATTAGGCAACACAAAAGAAACGGTCAGCCAGATCAAGGTGTGTGCGATATACGGCATGCGGTTCACTCGGATGAACTGTTTGCGTTCAGACAAGAGAACAGAAACGGTTCAATATATCAAGATGTGTGTGATACGCGGCAAACAGGTCCGTAATCAGAAATGTGTGCGAAGACCGATAATAACACAAACGATTGCTTCTAATAAGACGTATGTGATATGCTTTGTCTACACAACATTTATTGGCCATAAGGATGCGAAGAGGCATCCTATATCAGCAAGGACTAGCTGTTCCATCAGTAGCTCATCTAAGAGAACTCTCAAGTTAAGTGTGCTCAGGCTGGAGCAGCCATCAGATGGGTGACTGGATGGGAAGTTGTCTTGGTGTTAAATTAACTCATGGGATGGGTCATCCAGGTCAAATGTGTTATATATTTTTTATTTATTTTTTAACACATGTTAAAGAAGGTCTACCACGTTACTTTTTGACAATGTGTGATACGTGGCATACAGTTGATCCATCTGACCTGTATTTGTGATGGAATAAGCCGTGTGTGTTGTAGGCAAACGCTTGCTAGTATTCAACCATTTGTGATTGATGAATTCATCACCGACGGGTTCCCTAGTGTGGTCCGTGTTCATCTGATCATCATCTACTTCTTGTGCTAGCTCGATGTTCCTTCTATGCTAAGTTTCCATTAATTGATGGCGTTTTATGAACACGCCACCGTTTCCCACCATTTCCTCACCTGTTTTCCGCCACCCAGCGATATTGTGCATAAACCTAGGCGGCGCGCGACGCACAGAGGCGACAAGCGCAGCCTGTAGCACATCCTCCTTTTCCAAGCATGCCAACCAACCAAAGCGCCACCTCTGCCATCAACCTCGTCGTCAAGGAAAACGAGCAGGCGACACGGTCCATCGAGGCCGAGGCGCTCCCCGGCAACGCGATGGACGACGCCGTGATGCGCATCATCGCCAAGGTTGAGTAGACCTTTGGCGCATGGCGCTTGAGCACCGTGGATCAAGATAGGCATGTCAGCGCCGACAGGTTGCAGCTCGCTGCACAACATGATCGATGGCACGCCGCAGAGCCAGCTAGGCGCGTCCGCGCCGATAGGCTGCGGCTCGCCGCACGGCGAGACCGTTGGAGCGCCGCAGAGCGAGAGGCGCAGTGCGCCGCACAACAAGAGCGAATCCATCGGCGCTTGCCTGCTATCGACACGACGTCGCAGCTGGGTACACGTCCCGTCAGTACCCCCATTCCTCGCCAGGAGTGGGCAGAGGCCCTCAGCGCCGTACTTGCACCAGAGGCCGGCCACGCCGTACTTGCACCGAACGCCCGCCGCGCCATTTGCATGGGTGGCGCCGTTCGCCTTGTCCGCGACCCGCTGGATGCCAACGCCCTGGTCCGTAGGCTCGACCGCCTCCTTGGCCCAAGTGTCCACGAGGGCGCAGTAGTGGAACATGGCCGTCGCATCCTCGAGCTGGTGATCTTCGATGAAATAGCCAACTTGGAGCTCGAGATCGCGCTCCAGATGTACCACGAGCGTGTCGACCGCTTGGACGAACGCCTGCACGAGTTCAGGCAGAGCCAAGAGCTACCGTAGGCAAGGGCTGCTGGTCATGGTCTCATGGACGCGTTTTATTTTGTTGAGTCGTTTCGATGTGGATAGCTATGTATTCACAGCAATCATAGTATTGCTCTGTTTATTCCTCTGTTTCAATGTGTGTACTCTATTTTCCGTTCTTATATGTTCTGTTTCAATGTGTGTATATAGCTTTCCATTCTGTATATGTGGATGATAACAGCTAGATACAAATTAGTATACAAAAACAGATAAAAAATGGAATTCATAATATATATATATATATATTAATTGTTCATTAGTTCATCACAGAATATAAATATAATATCATCACATATACGTGATGATACTTAACTACTAGGTACAATGCATAAAATTGAAAACGAACAATACTAAAACTAATAATCCCTCCTGGGGCCAGTATTCCGGCAGCCCCTCACCAGCAGCTCCCTGGTGCGCGCCGTCTTCCCGGTGCGGAGGTAGTACTCCGCCTCCTCCGCCTCGCAGCGCTTGACGTATCGATCTGCCTCTTGCTGGCGGACGCGCGTGAACGATCTTGCCATTTCATTGGGCGCCCACCGGAGCTCCTCGTCAGTGGCACGCTGGAGCTTATCAGCCCACCTCCACGCAGCGACGAGGCGCCCAACGCCTATGACCTTCCTCGCGAAGTACCCGTCTTCGTACACCTCCTCAGCACAATGATGCGCCCGCCCCCAAAGATCTGCCACCTCCTTTTTCCAGGCGGCATCACGGGCTTCACAAGCCACCTGGTGCCTGGCTTCCTCCTCTGCCATCTCCTTCTTGAAAGCCACTTGCCTGGCTTTCTCAGCCGGTGGCAGCGACTTCCACAGACAAAGATTGTACTGGCCCCAAAAACAATCCAAAGTTGGGGGGTCCGGCGCAACCTCGTCCGACGGCGCGTAGGGGTCCTCGTCGCTGCTATTCGAGTGAGCATCCTCGGGGGGCGGCAACTCCTCGTCGGTGCGTGGGCAGACCGGCGGCACCATGGCAGGGATTTGAGAGAGAGAGAGAGAGAGAGAGAGAGAGAGAGAGAGAGGGAGAGCGAGGAGAGGATGTAGATGAGAATGTAGGCGGGATAACATGAGCAAAGTAGTATTTATTGGCGGCCGAAATCAAGATCGACAGGGACCGTACACACGCCGGTCGCCAGAATTTACGAGTACTGTAGTTTGAATTACACCCGATTCCCGCAGCAAAATCCGTGTGTGAACATAATAGCTGACGGTTTCCAATACAGGAACCGTGTCTGATTAATGATCGCCGCCACTCACCTACCAAACCTTGAGCCGCGAGGTAGAGTGTCAATCACGTGGGGGCCGGTTGTCTTGCCAGATCTTTACATTTTCTTTTTTGAACACCAGATATTTACATCGTCTGACGATTTTTTAACTCGCACACAAGTACACAAAAATATGATTTTTCAAACCGTTATGGTTAGGCGTTGCATGTAGATGTAGTTCCAATTTGAATTACGGTCATTAAATGGCTAGAAAATCACTTAAATGTCTTTAAAAGGTCAAATGACCCCTGGAATTTTCCAAATTTTCACATGGCAGTTGTATTAGTGCACGTTAAACGTAGAAATTTTTTTGAAGGCCGTAAGAGGAAGCTATCTCCCGTTCGTCATCAAACATGCATTGTTCCCTCTCGGAACCACGAGCCTTCTAATGAGTTGCTCCGGTTTGTGAGGGGTGTGTGTCCAAACTTTCGTCAAACATGCCAACTTTTTTTACCACATCATCTTGGTGGCATGACATTAAATCAAGCAAGGTTTCATGTTTTTCTGATCAATTTTTAATTTTTTGGAATTAAAATGCCATGGCACTCCATGCATGTGCCCATGCCGTGAGACCAATATGTTTGAATATTCCTTCTAATTTACTGCACATGGAATTAACTCGCACACAAGTACACAAATATGATTTTTCAAACCGTTATGGTTAGGCGTTGCATGTAGATGTAGTTGAAATTTGAGCTACGGTCATTAAATGGCTAGAAAATCACTTAAATGTCTTTAAAAGGTCAAATGACCCCTGAAATTTTCCAAAATTTCACATTACAGTTGTATTAGTGCACGTTAAACATAGAAAAAAATTGAAGGCCGTAAGAGGAAGCTATCTCCCGTTCGTCATCAAACATGCATTGTTCCCTCTCGGAACCACGAGCCTTCTAGTGAGTTGCTCCGGTTTGTGAGGGGTGTGTGTCCAAACTTTCGTCAAACATGTCAATTTTTTTTACCACATCATCTTGGTGGCATGACATTAAATCAAGCAAGGTTTCATGTTTTTCTAATCATTTTTTAATTTTTTGTAATTAAAATGGCACGGCACTCCATGCATGTGCCCATGCCGTGAGACTAATATGTTTGAAAATTCCTTCTAATTTACTGCACATGGAATTAACTCACACACAAGTACACAAATATGATTATTCAAACCGTTATGGTTAGCCGTTGCATGTAGATGTACTTTAAATTTGAATTACGGTCATTAAATGGCTAGAAAATCAGTTAAATGTCTTTAAAAGGTCAAATGACCCCTAGAATTTTCCAAAATTTCACATTGCAGTTGTAGTAGTGCATGTTAAACGTAGAAAAAATAGAAGGCCGTAAGAGGAAGCTATCTCCCATTCGTCATCAAACATGCATTGTTCCCTCTCGGAACCACGAGCCTTCTAGTGCGTTGCTCCGGTTTGTGAGGGGTGTGTGTCCAAACTTTCGTCAAACATGCCAATTTTTTTACCACATCATCTTGGTGGCATGACATTAAATCAAGCAAGGTTTCATGTTTTTCTGATCATTTTTTATTTTATGGAAATTAAATGCCATGGCACTCCATGCATGTGCCCATGCCGTGAGACGAATATGTTTGAAAATTCCTTCTAATTTACTGCACATGGAATTAACTCACACACAAGTACACAAATATGATTTTTCAAACCGTTATGGTTAGGCGTTGCATGTAGATGTAGTTCAAATTTGAATTACGGTCATTAAATGGCTAGAAAATCACTTAAATGTCTTTAAAAGGTCAAATGACCCCTAGAATTTTCCAAAATTTCACATTACAGTTGTAGTAGTGCACGTTAGACGTAGAATAAACTTTTAAGGCTATAAGTGGAAGCTATCTCCCGTTCGTCATGAAACATGCATTGTTCCCTCTCAGAACCACGAGCCTTCTAGTGAGTTGCTCCGGTTTGTGAGGGGTGTGTGTCCAAAGTTTCGTCAAACATGCCAATTTTTTACCACATCATCTTGGTGGCATGACATTACAACAAGCAAGGTTTCATGTTTTTCTGATTATTTTTTATTTTTTTGGAATTAAAATGCCATGTCACTCCATGCATACATATGCATGTGTCCATGTCGTGAGACAAATATGTTTGAAAATTCCTTCTAATTTACTGCACATGGAATTAACTCACACACAAGTACACAAATATGATTTTTCAAACTGTTATGGTTAGGCGTTGCATGTAGATGTAGTTCAAATTTGAATTACGGTCATTAAATGGCTAGAAAACCACTTAAATATCTTTAAAAGGTCAAATGACCCCTGAAATTTTCCAAATTTTCACATGACAGTTGTATTAGTGCACGTTAAACGTAGAAACCAATTTGAAGGCCATAAGAGGAAGCTATCTCCCGTTCGTCATCAAACATGCATTGTTCCCTCTCGGAACCACGAACCTTCTAGTGAGTTGCTCCGGTTTGTGAGGGGTGTGTGTCCAAACTTTCGTCAAACATGCCAATTTTTTTACCACATCATCTTGGTGGCATGACATTAAATCAAGCAAGGTTTCATGTTTTTCTGATGATTTTTTAATTTTTTGGAATTAAAATGCCATGGCACTCCATGCATGTGCCCATGCCGTGAGACCAATATGTTTGAAAATTCCTTCTAATTTACTGCACATGGAATTAACTCGCACACAAGTACACAAATATGATTTTTCAAACCGTTATGTTTAGGCATTGCATGTAGATGTAGTTCAAATTTGAATTACGGTCATTAAATGGCTAGAAAATCACTTAAATGTCTTTAAAAGGTCAAATGACCCCTAGAATTTTCCAAATTTTCACAGTACAGTTGTAGTAGTGCACGTTAGACGTAGAATAAATTTTGAAGGCCGTAAGAGGAAGCTATCTCCTGTTCGTCATCAAACATGCATTGTTCCCTTTCGGAACCACGTGCCTTCTAGTGAGTTGCTCCGGTTTGTGAGGGGTGTGTGTCCAAACTTTCATCAAACATGCCAATTTTTCTACCACATCATCTTGGTGGCATGACATTACATCAAGCAAGGTTTCATGTTTTTCTGATCATTTTTTAATTTTTTGGAATTAAAATGCCATAGCACTCCATGCATACGTATGCATGTGTCCATGTCGTGAGACAAATATGTTTGAAAATTCCTTCTAATTTACTGCACATGGAATTAACTCGCACACAAGTACACAAATATGATTATTCAAACCGTTATGGTTAGCCGTTGCATGTAGATGTACTTCAAATTTGAATTACGGTCATTAAATGGCTAGAAAATCACTTAAATATCTTTAAAAGGCCAAATGACCCCTATAATTTCCTAAAATTTCACATTACAGTTGTAGTAGTGCACGTTAAATGTAGAAAAAAATTGAAGGCCGTAAGAGGAATCTATCTTCCGTTCGTCATCAAACATGCATTGTTCCCTCTCGGAACCACGAGCCTTCTATTGAGTTGCTCCGGTTTTTGAGGGGTGTGTGTCCAAACTTTCGTCAAACATGCCAAATTTTTTACCACATCATCTTGGTGGCATGACATTACATCAACCAAGGTTTCATGTGTTTCTGATATTTTTTTTAATTTTTTGGAATTAAAATGCCATGTCACTCCATGATTAATTGTGTCATAGCCGTTAGACCAATATGTTTGAAAATTATGTCCAATTTACTGCACATGGAATTAAATCACACACAAGTACACAAAATATGAGTTTTCAAACCGTTATGGTTAGCTGTTGCATGTACATGTAGTTCAAATTTCAATTACGGTCATTAAATGGCTAGAAATCACTTAAATGTCTTAAAAGGTCAAATGACCCCTGAAATTTTCCAAAATTTGACATGACAGTTGTATTAGTACTACAAAATTTCTCGTACATTTAAAACACCATCCGTTGCCAGTTTACACGAAATTCGTCTTTCACAGCTAATAAAAAATATCTACAACATCACACACAATTGTTTGATAGAAACCGTTTGCGATGAAAATATCCGGGTCTATTTAAGTCTCCCTCCTTAAGCTTCGCCAGCTCGTCTGCTCCAGTGCCGGCAACCCCCGAATCCACGGATCCCGATGCCCATTCCTGCACCCCCTTCTTGCAAAGATGATGCCGTGGAAACGCTTCGTGAAGGCCCGTACGGTGGCCGCGTCCCCCCCCCCGAGCGCCGCCGCCTTCGCCGAGAGCACCGCCGCCTATGCCGAGAGTGCCACCGCATCCACATTGAGCGCGGCCGCTTCCGCCGAGAGGGCGTCTGCGGCAGCCGACAGGGCAGCTGCAGCAACCGAGTCGGCTGCAGCTGCTGTTGCTACGAACGCGGCTGCAAACGCTGAGAGCGCTCGAGCTGCCGTCCATGCCGCCGATGTCGCCCTGGCCCGGGTCGAGGCCATCCACGCCAAGATCGAGGATGCACACGCCAATATATTCCAGGCCACCTCAGACTCCAGCATGCAACCCACGTCCGAAAAGGCGGCGGTGGCCATGGAGCACCTGCTTCCTCATGAGGTCGCCGAACGGGAGCTGGAGATGCAGGAGGCGGCGGAGATCAAGGAGCGCTGGGTGGAGGAGTTGCGCGTGGCTGAGGTCGAGGTAGAGAAGAGTCTGTACGTTGAGGAATCGGCGGTGGAGTACCAACGCGAGCTCTGGCGCAGCCACTACTACGAGTACTACAACCTTGAGGGCGCCACCGAGGACGAGGACGAGGACGCGGTCGACTTCAGCGGGGGGGACGCGGAGTCCACGAACGGCGGCATTTCGCCAGGACAAGTCATCGACGTCTCATCTCACACCGGTGATGCATAGGCCGGTGCGGCGGCAGATTTGTTAAAATTATGCGTACTTAGGCTTTGTTTTTAATGCTGGTCTTTTGTTAGAGCAATGTTTAGGTCAACTGGCTCTGTTTAATTACTAAAATTGCTCGATTCAGTAAGTGCGGTCTGTCTGCTGTACGCTCTTTTGTGCGCCCAAATTAGCAAGCGATGTTAAATTATGCAATGACGTACCCGGGGAAATTTCCACCAAAATTTGAATTATCAAACTCATCCCATGCGCGTAAAGCAGAAGAATCATTTGCGATGCACACAATCATTCAAAGTGAATGGTCCGGCGGCACCGCGCGCAAAGTTTCCCTCCACATTTCCAAAATTTTGGCCTACCGCCAAAATATCTACCCCCGCCCCCCTTCCCCACCCCCTTTTCTCCCCGCCCACAAGTCACATTTCCCCTGTTTCCTCCTTCCTTCCTTCCTTCCTTCCTTCCTAAGCTATAGCCGCTTCCTCGCTCTCGCCGTCTCGCATCCTACCGCTGGGGTCGCCATAGTCTTCTTCAAAGACCTCTCCAGCGGTTCCTCCTCCAGCGACGACTCCTTCACCACCCGGGTATGCCTCTCTTCTCTCTCTTGGGCTATGACTTGGAATGAATGATTTTTACCCGGTGGTCGATTTGAGTCATTTCTTCCTCTTGTAGCTCCCTAGGACCATCAGTGGCAACGAATGGAGCGGGGTGGCTGAAGATCTATCTGCTCGTTGTCACCATCAATCTCCATGCGTGAAGCTAGTTGCGTTTGAATCTGTGGACAGTGGGAGGAAGTTTCTGGCATGTGCAGAGAAGGTTAGCCCTCTTTCGTTGTTACAAATCATTTGTTAGATGTGATTCAGACACTGTCACGGTCCCAACCCATTCATACCACACCTTCAACCAAACGCATCCTAAGACAGTGTCACAGTTTGTACCTAGTATCTTAAATTGTTGCCATCTCATCAGCGGTGCCATTAGAAAATTATTTGGCACCGCTTCAGCAGTTTGTGCAGCCAACTTTGGTCCACACATCCGAGCAGCCAAGCAGTAAAATACTAAATCTTTATGGCACGAAGGAACTGGGCATCGGAGTAACTACGTGCTCCGGAGTCTGGGTCCCTGATTTTTTTCCGCTGCATCGGCTCGCCAATGCAGGGCACCGGTGCAAGATGTAGCAACAGTTGTCTTTACCCCAGTTCTAGCATACATAGTGGACGGCCTTAGTGCTATTAGTTCTATGTTACTAAATTTGTGCATGTACACACCTGTTACTATCAATTTGCTGTCATCCAAACACTGTCGCTATGCTGTTGCAGTTATATTTACCTTCCTCATAAAATGTTCAATTTGTTATTTATTGTACATGAGTAAGAACTTGTAGCGTTGTTGTAGTTAATTATAGCTTCTGATGTTCCATAATTTGGTTGTTGTCTCAGTAGCAATTAATTCATTTGCACATTGCTCTTTTTGAGAAGATATGTCATAATTAACATGTTTCTTCAGTTTTTCAAAATAAGCATTGGTGATTTTCTATGTTGCTATAAACCCATTTCCCCTACAATTGTTACTGATCTAGTTTTAAATATTGTAGGATGAACGGAAGTGTTCTTACTTGGAGTGGGTCGATCGAGAGTGGCCACACTCTTTGAAGATGTGCCTAGCGAAGCTCTGGAGCATGTATGAGGAAGAGAACAGACATAGGCTTAGAGAAACTGTTGTCAACGCTGAAGAATATTTCAAGATGCGGGATAAAAAGTTGAAGGTGGAGAATGAGCTCAGATTTTTTAAATCAGACTTTGCTAAGATGGTGTTGGCGAAGGAGGAGGCACTTTCCCAGTTGGCCCATGCAAAACATGTTCTTATTGAACTGAAAGCAGAGGTGGATAAGGCGAGCCTGGATGATCTCGATTAGGGAAATGAATATATTGTTCTAATATTGTTCTTATGAAGTTGAACTAGCTATATGTTGTACTGTGCTGTTTTCATGTAGCTATCATACTGTGATGTTATAATATATTTATGTGCCTGATATGAAATTGGCAAACAGCTGTTCGATATGAAATGTGAATTTGCGTAATACTGGAATCATTAATTGTAAACTAATAAACCTACTAAATGTGTCATGGAACTTTGCAAACCGTTCTAGCAGTAAAAGCGCTTGTGATGGATAGCCCAATGCCACACAGTTTTCTTCATCAAATCATGTGTTATGTAGTTGATAAAAGCAAACAGTTAACCAAGGCAGAGCGTGTGTGATAGTTACACCTTTCACACACGAGCCTACACATAAAACTGTGTGGGATGTACATACGAACGGAAATGTTTTCCCTGGATTGACCGTGTGGGATGTACATAAGAACGGAAACGTATTCCTTGGATTGACTGTGTGTGATATACATATGAACGGAAACGTTTTCCCTGGATTGACTGTGTGGGATGTACATAAGAATGGAAACGTATTCCTTGGATTGACTGTGTGTGATATACATACCTACGGAAATGTTTTTCTAGGATTCACCGTGTGGGATGTACATACCTACGGAAATGTTTTTCTCGGATTCGCCGTGTGGGATGTACATACCTACGGAAATGATTGGGTTTCGATGTGTCGCCCGATCGCACACGGCCCCAGCCTGTGTCCCAGGAGGGCCTATCCCCGATGATTTTTGGGTCGTGTGGGAAGGACCCCCCTATCGCCCACACTCACTTGGCGACGGTTCCAAATGCCATCGCGGAAAGGGGTTAAAAACCATTTGTATAGCACCGACGCGCACCAGTGTATGGACACCAGGGATACCTAGGGTTACACATGGTCGATCATCAGGGGATAAACATGCCGGTTTTGCTACTAGACATGGAGGATACACCAAGTATTCGGAGATTTCCTTTGAGAGCATGAGGTTTATTGTAGTCTAGCCTTCCTTTGATGAATCGAGAGCGGCCCACCAGTCTGGCACATGAGAGACAGGCCAGTAGCCCAAGGATCCCTTAGTCTAGGTCACCCTCAATGGCCTCAGTGGGGCTCAGCCTGGAAGCAAGGGGCCTCGCGAGGCTAGTCCCTCATGAGACAGCTCCCTCTAGAGCGGCTGAGGCAGGGCCATCCCTCGTGGGCCAGCCCAAGTGTCGCCTCCTGGGCTGGAAGCAGACAGATCATGGTACCCTGGTTCCCACTGGGCTGACAGGGGGAAGGGCCAATGGTCTCTCATAAGCCGGTGTTGCTCTCCGGTTGGGTCTGGTTGACGCATGTGGGTCGGACCCGAGATTGTGTAACAGTAAAAAGAATGCCAAAAAAATGAGAACACACTGTTGGGGTATCAATGGCGTTGGATAGACCCGACTTACAAGATACTACAAGATCATGTCGTCAATATGTTATCAATATCCTCATATAAATTGCTATTTACTTGTGCCCTTAGACACGAGAATATTATAGACCCAGATAGATAGCAGATGATTATTGACGGTGCACTACACTGTGGGTGGCCCATATGCTAGGAAATTTGGCAGTGGGCCGACCTCAGGGCCCAAGAGGAGTACACAATGTTCGGCACCGTGATGTAGTCCAGGGGCCCCGCAACAGGTCGGAAGACCAGCTTGGCGTGCAAGCCAAGGTGGCGGCGCAACGAGATCAGATTAGTTCCATGTAAACCCTAGTCCTCGTCACCTCTATATGGCGGGGCTAGGGATAGCCATTCTCATCTACTCCGTATACAGACTCTCGGTAGCGACATTCATCATCCTCTCAGTAACCCCCTCGCACAAGGTGCTCCACCATTAATAAAAATCCAAGGTAGGACGTAGGGTATTACCTCACCATGAGGCCCAAACCTAGGTAACCCCCTTGTGAAACTCCCATCTGGCACTTCCAGCCGCATTTGCCACCCTACCGAGGGTAATGCCATTTTCCAGTACCGTCAGTTGGCGTGGCAGGAAGGGGCTGTGTTGGGCGGAGATCAAACCTAGATCGGATCTTCAATCGCGATTGGTGATGTTGTGTCAGGAGAGAGCCTCACCTTCACTTCCCTCACCTTCGTTGTAGATGGGGTGGGACGATTCGACATCAACCCACCGAGCTTCCGCTCCTCACCTTCGGAACACCCGCATTCATCATCGACCACTATGGCAACCTTCGCTTATGCATCCCGCCAAAAGGTCGATCCACAAATGTGGTCTTGTCAGAACCCGCATCACCAACACCATCATCCTCTGACTCCGAAGACGACGATCCCGCATCATCGTGGTTCATGGTCGGGGCCCGCATGCTGGCATCAATTTCAAGGTGCTGCATGGACCTCAAAGCAATCCACCAGCTTGCCACTATATCACATCTGGCACCATGGTGTGAGACAACTACTTCGATGATCACGCACCTGAGTACTGCATCGTTGATGGCTACGTCTCACACAACATCTTAAACTCCTCTAGCCTCGTCCACATATCGGAGATGGAGGATGACGAGGACGCCCGGGCCAGGGTCATATCCACCTCGAAGATGGAGGACGGGCTGGCACCAGTGGTAAATCAGTAACAACCATGATCATGACCAAAAGGAACCCCTGCAGGCCATCGCCTTGGAGTAGGTCCTTGATGTCTACTACACAACTTTATTCTTGAAGACACGTGTTAGGCCTCCAAGCGCAGAGTTTTGTAGGACAGTAGCAATTTTTCCTCAAGTGGATGACCTAAGGTTTATCAATCCGTGAGAGGCATAGGATGAAGATGGTCACTCTCAAACAACCCTCCAACCAAATACAAGAAATCTCTTGTGTCCCCAACACACCCAATACAATGGAAAATTGTATAGGTGCACTAGTTCGGCGAAGAGATGCTAATAAATGTGTAATATGGATGGTAGAAATATATTTTTATAATCTGAATAAATAAAACAGCAAGGTAGCAATTGATAAAACCGAGCACAAACTGTATTGCAATGCTTGAAAATGAGGCCTATGGTCAGTACTTTCACTAGTGCAATCTCTCAACAATGCTAATATAATTGGATCATATAACCATCCCCCAAAGTGCGATGAAGAATCACTCCAAAGTTCCTATCCAGCGGAGAACATAAGAAGAAATTATTTGTAGGGTACGAAACCACCTCGAAGCTATTCTTTCCGATCGATCTATCCAAGTGTTCGTACTAAAATAACAGCAAATAATTTCAGATTCATAATACTCAATCCAACACAAAGAACCTCAAAGAGTGCCCCAAGATTTCTACCGGAGAAAGAAAGACAAGAACGTGCATCAACCCCTATGCGCAGATCACCCCAATGTCAGCTCGGGAATCCGCGAGTAGAGTGCCAAAACATATATCGGGTGAATCAATATGATACCTCATTGTCACCGTGAGTATTCATATGCAAGACATATATCAAGTGATCTCAAATCCATAAAAGTATTCAATCCGCTAAAATGAAATCTCAAAGGGAAAACTCAATTCATCACAACAAGATAGAGAGGGGAAAACACTATATGATCTGACTATATTAACAAAGCCCGTGATACATAAAGATGGTGACATCTCAAGAACACGAGAGAGAGAGAGAGAGAGAGAGAGAGAGAGAGATTAAACACTTAGCTACTGGTACAAACCCTCAGCCTCGAGGGTGGACTACTCCCTCCTCATCATGGTGGCCGCCGGGATGATGGAGATGGCCACCGGTGATGATTCCCCCCTTCGGCAGGGTGCCGGAACGGGGTCTAGATTGGTTTCTCGTGGCTACAGAGCCTTGCGGTGGCGGAACTTCTGATCTAGGGTTACCCCGAGGGTTTTTGAAATATTTGGGAATTTATAGGGCGAAGAGGGGGTGCGGGAGGCCACCGAGGTGGGCACAACCCACCTGGGCGCGCCTGGGCCCCCAGGCGCGCCCTAGTGGGTTGTGCCTCCCTCGGGGCACCCCCGAGGTGCTTCTCTCGCCCACAGGATGTCTTATGGTCAATAAAAAATCCACAAAAAGTTTCGCGGTGTTTGGACTCCGTTTGATATTGATTTCCCGCGATGTAAAAAACAAGCTAAAAACAGCAACTAGCACTAGGCACTGGGTCAATAGGTTAGTCCCAAAAAATAATATAAAGTTGCTATAAAATGATTGTAAAACATCTAAGAATGATAATATAACAGCATGAATACTTCATAAATTATAGATACGTTGGAGACGTATCAGCATCCCCAAACTTAATTCCTACTCGTTCTCGAGTAGGTAAATGATAAAAGAAATAATTTATGAAGTGTGAATGCTAGCAAAGTGCATAAGTTTGATCAATGATAATTTCAATCACTTTTCCTAGCACCATAATAGCAATTCTTTCTCATAAAACTCATCATGGTAAAGTAGCAACGAATTCACATGTTAAGGGTCAAACAATGAATTCTATTGAAACTCAACAACATATATTCTCAGTCACCAAGCAATTGCAATTCAACTTATTCAATAGAGTCTAAGCAAGAGATCCACATACTCAACCATCATATAGTTTTCTATGATTGCTAACACTCACCGCATACACATGAGCAAAACGTTTCAACCGGACACATAGAAAGATAGGGGCTTATAATTTCGCCTCCCAACGTATTCACCTCAAGGGTGATGTCAACAATAATAACTCATGCTACCCATATCCAACTGGATATATGTGCCTAGATCTTTCCTCACCAGATGATGCTTGCCGAAAGACAAAAATAAAAAGGAATAGAGAGAAAAACTTTGACTCTTGCATGAAAGTAAATACATGAAAGTAAAATGTAGGCCCTTCGCAGAGGGAAGCAGAGGTTGCCATGCGCTTTTTGTTTGTATGCTCAATCCCTTAGTGCAAGAGAACGTCACGTTATATTGCCCCTTATGATAGCAACCTTTATTATGCAGTCTGTCGCTTTTATTCTTTGCCATCACAAGTTCGTACAATGCTCAATTTTCTCTTACACTAAATGATCTAACACTTTTAGAAGCAATTTTTATTGCCTTATTGCACCGATGACAACTTACTTGAAGGATCTTATTCAATCCTTAGGTAGGTATGGTGGACTCTTGAAAATAAGATTTGGGTTGAAGGGTTTTCGGATGCACAAGTAGTATCTCTACTTGGTGCGGAATTTTTGGCTAGGAAAGATGGGGGGCAAGCACAACATGTTGAAGGATCTATGACAATATAACTTCTATGTGAATATGAACGAACATAAATCATTACGTTGTCGTCCTTGTCCAACGTCAACAATTTTGGCATATAATATTTTGATGGGGGCTCGCAATCACAAAAGATTTCCAAGATAGTGTATTTGCATGTGAAAGTTCTCTTCCTTATTGTAATTATTCTTGAATTGCTTGTATGACCAAAATTGTTATTGTCAAGCTTCAAAAGATTTCACTTTCTAAGCCCAATGTGAAGCTACCACTGGGCATGATATAATTTCAACTTCATGATATTTAATTCATTCAACAATTTACTCATAGGATATAAGTGAAGCACAAGATTAAATGACAAGCTACTCCAAAAAGATAAAAGTGAAGATCAATCGAACAATTAAGTAAATAGACATCTATGTGAGGACTCTCTCTTATTTAAAACTTTCAGATCTAAGTGTTTTATTAAAACAGCAAGCAAAATGAAAATAAAATGACATTTCAAGGATAGCACAACTCATGTGAAATAGCAAAAACTTAGGATCAACCGATACTAACCGATAATTGTTGATGAAGAAAGGTGGGATGCCTACCGGGGCATCCCCAAGCTTAGATGCTTGAGACTTCTTGGAATATTTTCTTGGGATGCCTTGGGCATCCCGAAGCTTGAGCTTTTGTGTCTCCTTAATTCCATTTATATCACAGTTTCCCTAAATCTTAAAAGCTTCATCCACACAAAACTCAACAAGAACTCGTGAGATAAGTTAGTACAAACCAATGCAAAAACCTTATCATTCTCTACTTTAGCAAATCACTAAAATTATTATTCAACATTGCATACTAAATTCCGCTGCATATTTAATACTCCTATCCTCAAATAGAATCATTAAACAAGCAAACATATGCAAACAATGCAAACATAACAGCAATCTACCAAAACAGTACACTCTGTAAAGAATGCAAGAGTATCAATACTTCTTTAACTCCAAAAATTATGAAAATTTACCTCACTGTGGAAAATTTATCAGAGCTTACTGTGCAAAAAGTTTCAACATTTTATCACATTCTGACTTTTCTCGGGAAGTTTTGCAACATCGATAAACTTTCTGTTTTGAAACAGCAACATGTAGACTTGCAAAATAAGCATGGTAAAGGGCTATCCTTGACATTTTTATAGAAACGAAAGATGCAAAACATTATTCTAAATAACAGCAAGCAAATCCTAACAAAAGAAAATGACGCTCCAAGCAAAACACATATCATGTGATGAATGAAAATATAGCTCCAAGTGAGGTTACCGATAATGTTGGAGACGAAAGAGGGGATGCCTTGGGGGTGCCTTGGGCATCCCCAAGCTTAGGGTCTTGTCACTCCTTATTCTCCTCATATCGAGATGTCACCCAAAACTTCAAAAGTTCAATCACACAAAACTTAACGGAACTTCATGAGATAGGTTAGTATGATAAAGACAAATCATTCACTTTGGTACTGTCAAAGACAAGATTCATAATTGTTTCCACACAATGCCTACTGTAGCATATCATTTCCACAATATTGAGCAATATAAGCCATAGAAACTAGGAAACAAGCAAACTATGCATTGAGAACAGAATCTGTCAAAAACAGAATAGTCTGTAATGATCTGGACAAATACCATACTTCTACTACTCCAAAAATTCTGAAAAATTAGGACAACGTAGACAATTTGTATATCAATCATATGTAAAAAAAAATCAGAATTTTATCACAATCCAGTGAATTTCAACAATTCTGTTTATGGAAGCAAAAGTTTCTGTTTTTGCACAGAATCAAGTCAACTATCATCCACACTATCCCAAAGGCTTTACTTGGCACTTTATTGAAACAAAGGCTATAAAACATGATTACTACAGTAGATTAATCATGTGAACACACAAAAACAGTAGGGTAAATGTTGGGTTGTCTCCCAACAAGCGCTTTTCTTTAATGCCTTTTAGCTAGGCATGATGATTTCAATGATGCTCATGTAAAAGATAAGAATTGAAACACAAAGAGAGCATCATGAAGCATATGACTAGCACATTTAAGTCTAGCCCACTTCCTATGCATAGGGATTTTGTGAGAAAACAACTTATGGTAACAAGAATCAACTAGCATAGGAAGGCAAAACAAGCATAAGTTCAAGATTTTCAACACATAGAGAGGAAACTTGATATTATTGCAATATGTAGAAGCATATGTTCCTCTCTCATAATAATTTTCAGTAGCATCATGAATGAATTCAACAATATAACTATCAAATAAAGCATTCTTTTCATGATCCACAAGCATAGAAATTTTATTACTCTCCACATAAGCAAATTTATTCTCATGAATAGTAGTGGGAGCAAACTCAACAAAATAACTACCATGGGATTGAAAATTAAAATCATGAGGATAAGTTTCATGGTTATCATTATTCCTCATAGGATACATGTCATCACCATAATGTATAACAACTTTGTTGTCATAGTCAATTGAAACCTCTTCCAAAGTAGTGGATTCATCATTAAATAAAGTTATGACCTATCCAAATCCACTTTCATCATTATAATCATCATAAATAGGAGGCATGCAATCATTATAACAAATTTGCACATCAAATCTTGGGGGACTAAAAGTATCATATTCATCAAACATAGCTTCCCCAAGCTTATGGTTTTGCAAACCATTAGCATAATGAATATTCAAAGAATTCATACTAACAACATTGCAATCATGCTCATCATTAAAAGATTTTTTATCAAACATTTTATAAAATTCTTCTTCTATCAATTGGGCACAATTTTCCTTTCCATCATTTTCACGGAAGACATTATAAAGATGAATAATATGATGCAACCTCAATTCTATTTTTTTGTAGTTTTCTTTTATAAAACCAAACTAGTGATAAAACAAGAAACTAAAAGATTCGATTACAAGATCTAAAGATATACCTTCAAGCACTCACCTCCCCGGCAACGGCGCCAGAAAAGAGCTTGATGTCTACTACGCAACTTTATTCTTGTAGACACGTGTTGGGCCTCCAAGCGCAGAGTTTTGTAGGACAATAGCAATTTTCCCTCAAGTGGATGACCTAAGGTTTATCAATCCATGAGAGGCGTAGGATGAAGATGGTCTCTCTCAAACAACCCTGCAACCAAATAAAAGAAATCTCTTGTGTCCCCAACACACCCAATACAGTGGCAAATTGTATAGGTGCACTAGTTCGGCGAAGAGATGGTAATAAAAGTGTAATATGGATGGTAGAAATATATTTTTATAATCTGAATAAATAAAAACAGCAAGGTAGCAATTGATAAAACCGAGCACAAACGGTATTGCAATGCTTGAAAATGAGGCCTAGGGTCCGTACTTTCACTAGTGCAATCTCTCAGCAATGCTAATATAATTGGATCATATAACCATCCCTCAAAGTGTGATGAAGAATCACTCCAAAGTTCCTATCTAGCGGAGAACATAAGAGGAAATTATTTGTAGGGTACGAAACCACATCGAAGCTATTCTTTCCGATCGATCTATCCAAGAGTTTGTACTAAAATAACACCAAATATTTTCAGATTCATAATACTCAATCCAACACAAAGAACCTCAAAGAGTGCCCCAAGATTTCTACCGGAGAAACAAAGACAAGAACGTGCATCAACCCCTATGCGTAGATCACCCCAATGTCACCTCGGGAATCCACGAGTTGAGTGCCAAAACATATATCAAGTGAATCAATACGATACCCCATTGTCACCACGAGTATTCATATGCAAGACATATATCAAGTGCTCTCAAATCCATAAAATTATTCAATCCGATAAAAAGAAATCTCAAAGGGAAAACTCAATTCATCACAATAAGATAGAGAGGGGAAAACACCATATGATCCGACTATATTAACAAAGCCCGCGATACATCGAGATGGTGACATCTCAAGAACACGAGAGAGAGAAAGAGATTAAACACATAGCTACTGGTACAAATCCTCAGCCCCGAGGGTGGACTACTCCCTCCTCATCATGGTGGCCGCCGGGATGATGGAGATGGCCACCGGTGATGATTCCCCCCTCCGGCAGGGTGCCGGAACGGGGCCTAGATTGGTTTCTCATGGCTACAGAGCCTTGCGGCGGCGGAACTTCCGATCTAGGGTTACCCCAAGGGTTTTTGGAATATTTGGGAATTTATAGGGCGAAGAGGGGGTGCGGGAGGCCACCGAGGTGGGTACAAGCCACCTGGGCGCGCCTGGGCCCCCAGGCGCGCCTTGGTGGGTTGTGCCCCCCTCGGGGCACCCCCCAGGTGCTTCTCTGGCCCATTGGATGTCTTCTGGTCCATAAAAAATCCACAAAAAGTTTCGCGGTGTTTGGACTCCGTTTGATATTGATTTCCTGCGATGTAAAAACAAGCAAAAAAC
This sequence comes from Thinopyrum obtusiflorum, assembly GCA_036873465.1. Lineage (NCBI taxonomy): Eukaryota > Viridiplantae > Streptophyta > Magnoliopsida > Poales > Poaceae > Thinopyrum > Thinopyrum obtusiflorum. The sequence goes on from JAAAWM010012079.1 coordinate 65,782, forward strand.
AGCAACTGGCACTGGGTCAATAGGTTAGTCCCAAAAAATGGTATAAAGTTGCTATAAAATGATTGTAAAACATCCAAGAATGATAGTATAACAGCATGAATACTTCATAAATTATAGATACGTTGGAGATGTATCAGTCCTCATGGTGGCTCTAGGCGGCCCCACAGAAAGCCGATCTTGAACAACAAGTGCGGCCCCAACCAACGCCAATGCAAGAAGAGCCATTGCCACCCACATGGTTCCACCCACACTAACGGCCCCGGTCTCCGAGCCAGCGATCATCAACCCCTCGGCAGCAGCGACTCAACATTACTAGGGCAGAACCCAACCGGTTTCACCACCCTCGGCATTGCCCCTAGAATTTATAACTCCTAGGGTTGGCCCCTCTAGCCTTATCGGGTGACGATGAGACTGTTGACGGTGTCCTAGACTAGGGGTGCTAAGGATGTCAGCCTACCCGTCATGGGCCGGGCCGAGGACCCCCAGACAACCGAATAATGGGCCATGTTTGCCATGACCCACGGCGCAGCCAAGATGGAATCCTCTGAAGACTTTGCGCATACTTGAAGACACATTTGAATCATTAGCATGTTTATCCCTATATGTAACTGACCTACATATAACCCTAGGTATCCCCGGTGCATATATAAGCCGAGGGGTTTAGTCCGTAGAGACATACACATGCGATCTCGAGGTAGATCATCCTGTACTTTGTACCCCATCCACAATCAATACAACAGAAGCAGGACGCAGGGTTTTACCTCTTCGAGAAGGCCTAAACCTGGGTAACACATCGTGTCCCTTTGTCCTGTTACCATCTAGCCAAGATAACCAGCTCGGGACCCCCTACCCGAGATCCGCCGAATTCAACCCCGGCATTGGTGGCCCATACAGATCCCGTTGTGTGGTCGAAGTGGCTTGCTGGCGCCATCGTTGAAAGATCACATCCGTTCGAGTGTTCTACGCCAGAGCGCCTAAACCTCGGTGTGACCGAAACACTGGAGAAAGCTGAAGCTCCAACCCCTCACCGGGACATCGATCTTGACAACCGAAAACCTGTGGATACTTTGCTGAGGAGCCACAAACGATCATGTCCCAACTGTCGGTTCCGCACCCGATAGGGTGGAAGTTACATTTCACCGGACCCAATCTAGAGCTCGAATCCAAGGACTAACAAGTATGGCCAGGATAGCCAAGCCGCACAGGTGATCCCGAGGCCTATACTGGATCAACCTCAGGAAACCTCACCAGGGAGGCTGATGTCAAATCTGCTTGGAATAAAATTTTCTCTCCCACCCACCCCATGTCGCTTATTGCCCCAATAAATTAGGGGTGGCCGACATCTGGGATCTAGCTCTTCTCGTACAAAAATAAAGAAACAGGCCGACAGTTCTGGATGTGATTCCTATTCATAAAAAACAAAATCCCAAATTACCCAGACGAGGAGGCCTTAGCGGCATTCCATCAAAACTGTTACGACAAAGGAATTAGAAAAGTTATGGCACATAAACACCGTAGAACATTTGCCGAGCTATCCGATATAGTAACAAGATACTGCGTTATGGAGGATGCCTTGTTGGCCAATCAATGGTAAATCCGAGGCAGGAACAACCCGAGCCAGACAAGGATGGCACACACTCGCGATGTAACCGACACCCAAAGCGATCCAGTACCGATAGATTTGATGAGCAGCCGGCGTAGAAGAGAAAACAACTAGGCAAGGGACCCAAATCGATGCTAAACACGATATTGGACCAACCAGGTGCAATTTACTCTATCTCCTCAGACAACCTGCCAACACACAGGCTTCGAGCGTGTTGGGTTATTAGGCAGGTATCAAGGGGAGGAGTGCAACTCCTCGACAACCTGGGTGTGCTAATAAGCCAAGGAAACACACCTAATCAGATTGAGCAGTCGTCCGAAGATGAGGAGGTACTAATGATATATGAGACTCACTCCTCGAGAAATCAACAAAAAAGAGGCCACGTCGACCATGCAGTGGTCTTGAATAACAGATGGTCGGATATACCGATCACCTTTGATCGTGAAGACCAACCGATTGGAGTCCACAGCTGATATCTCCTTTTTATTGATCCGGTATTGGAACTGAAAAGAGTACCCCGCACATATTTCCCCAGAGGTGAGCCTGGGTTATCGAACCCACGAGAGGAACATTCCCTTGAAGCGATGGTCTCTAGCAAGCTTTTGCCAAAGTGTCAAATCCAGCTTTTGACCGGATCAATAAGCAAATAGTGATTCAGAGACTTATAATAAAAAGAAGGTATGGGGACGAGGTCTTAATGCTTACAACCATGTATTGGTGTAGGGATAAAAAATGATATTAGTTTGTGCTCAGGAAGGCACACATCAAGAGGTGCTTGCTTCGTTTGGAATGGGGGGGTGTCCAAATAACATCCTAACCGGCACGAGTCCTGCATCAAGAATCATTTGTCCTACCGAATGCCTTATCCGTCTCGCGGGGTTGCCCCAATAATTAAGATAATAATATCAGACAAAAGCTTTGGGCGTTCAATGACTACACCTCATGAATCCCCAAGGATATGATCCATGTTACCCTACTAAACCTTACTGTCACCGGTGTTCGGTATAGCACTTCATGGTCCCCTTGCTCCTAACCTCACCGGTGCTCGATCTCCAGGATCCTGGGTACATGCAGGGATGAAGATCGCGGACAAGACAAGAGATACTTCATGATGCAATTTTATTTTACATATTGAAGACGTTGTGTCAAAGACTTCCATTGATCCCTTTGGTGCATGCCTCATCCCATACCTTACCGGACTACTCACACATGGAGATCAGATCGCGGGAAGAAATCATTGAAGAACACATCTTGAGATTGATTGACTGCAATTTGTCTTACAATGGATGCCTTGTGCGATGCACAATTACAAGTATGAAGTAGATGAGTGAGGGTTATGGTGGTGGAGATGGCTATGGAGGTGAAAATGGCGGCGGCTAGGGTTTGTTGATTGCAGAGGATGATGAATGGGTTGTGGTTGTGCTTGACGCTCCTCCTCTGCTCATTCTATTGACATTTTGATGGGGTCTCGTTAATAAAAGTTGTTCAGGTGGACAGCCAGCCTCGGTTTACATGATAAACGACCGCTCACGATGGTAATGGAACACCGTCTTTCGCTTTGGAGGCCTTCTTGCGCCTCTTGAAGATTCATTTCTTCTCCATTCTCTTTCCTTTCCTTTATCCCCAGGTGATATCTTTCCTATCTAGCCCATTTCATGTGGACAAAATATTGAGGAGATGATTTGTGGAATCCTTTGCATTCATTAGTCATTAGTGGTAATATCAGAGCGGATATCTCTCTTTTTATGAAATATCTGAAATGAGTGTAAAAATATCACTCATCAACTCCCCCAAGCTTAAACTTGATTGTCCTCGAGCAACATAGAGAGAAATCTAAATCATAAGGAACTCAGTTGTTTAAACCGAAATAACGAGAAGGTTTTGGTTCACTTACGATCGGTATGCCTAGATAGCCCTCCACTTCTTGACCTAAAAACTAATAATAGATATAGCGGTGGCATGGTTATAGTGCAAGTGTTAGTGAAGTAAAGATAACCAACACAAAGTTTCTGATCTACTAGATAAACAACTTTGCAACACTTCATTTCATTTAATCTAGACAACACTTGGTTGCCGGGAAAGCACAGAAGAGTTTCTTAAGATAGAGCCATGAAAACATAAGTTAGGGAGTAGAAAGCATGTAGTACAACATGATGCTCAAGTGCTCTTGAACACACCCACATTATTTCCCCCACTAGGCTCTTAAACACTTTGTTTCGATCATTGTTTGCTAGAACTTTGATTGTCACGTGAAGGAGATTATGCCAAATAAGTGATCATGCATAGGTTTTCACTGTGGTTTAATGTTTGGGAACTATGGACCTTTAGCAATAATGTCTCTTTCGAGCTCTTTTGACCAGTCCCCATTATTTACCACATACGCACCCATTCAAGAGAAAAGCCGAATAATATTAGTTTGTAGTGTTGCCACTACGTACGGTAACAAACTCATAGCCAAAATCCGAGCTATCGCTCTTGGTTGATCGCTCATTAGCCAGCGGAGTCCTCAGCTAACATCAAGAAGGGTGACGAAGCCACATTTACACACGTAAATGCGCATATAGTAGCAAAGGCCATGGTACCAGCCAGAGGCTGTAACACCATGTTGAGATATACAATACAGATTTTTGGCATAATCTCACCCACCTTTCAACTAAGTTCCTCTAGATAATTTAATCCACAAGTGCTACCAAGTCTATTAAAATTAACAACATGTGGTTGAGCATGTTTAAACATCACTTCCCTACAATTTCTCAACTCCCAAGTCTTGAAAGAAAATTTCCTAGGGAAATGCCTTATAAAGGGATCTTTAGCTGGTAAATCAAAAGAAAATTTCCCTCAAACACATTTATCACAGCTTTAATAGTCCTTAGAAAAGGTCTACCGAGAATTATAGGAGCAATTACATCTTCAGGCGTATCTACTATAACAAGATCAATCATGACAAGGCAATCATTAATTTGAACTATAACTCCATGCTTAATGCCTACTGCCTGAGTAAAAGTAGAATTAGCCATATTCAATATAATCTCAATACTAGCATAATGACCAAGATTTAGACTATCATAAACAGATTTGGGGATAGTGGACACACTTCCCCTTAGATCACATAAAGCACTGAACTTATTAAGTCCTATCTCAATCTCTATGGTTGGTTCAAAAGCATCCTCTTGCTTAGCTGGTAACTTATTGAATAACTTTTTTCTTTCATCATCAAGTTCACGTACCTTGGCTGCACCGTGTTCAACTAAGACATTATATGCCTCATCGTTAGTTACCTCCGGTAGTGGATACTTCGTGGATATCATCTTGACAAAACCTGCAATGGTATAATTGTACTCAGGCACATGACTTGTGTTAAGTACCTCAGCTTTTTCTTCATTGCTTATTACCATTTTAACTTCTTCAACCGGGTTTGGCTCCGGTTTCCCTGCAAACTTGGCCAAAATCAAAATTTTGGCTCTCTGATATCTTTGCCACTTGTGTCTCCATATTCTTGGATCTGGCTTCAAGTATCTGCACTCATTTGTTAGTCCAACAACCTTACCGGTCAATTGACTGAGTAAGTTATCATGATTCTTCAAGATATTCTTGAAGTTTTCATTCTGCTCAGTTTGGCTAGCAATAAAACTTTTAAGAGTTTCTTCAAGAGTATTTCTATTTCTACCACTAGCTCCATTAAAATTTTTTGATGCTCCTCCATTATTAGGATAGGGAAGTTTAGGAGCATAACTATTATTTTTCCAATTGGGATTATAGATATTACGAGCAATAAAATTCACATCAATAATATCTTCATCAATGATGGCATTGACATTTACCTCCTCTTTACCTTTCATCAAAGAGATAAGTTCTTCTATCTTGGTTGTTAACTCTGAGCTATTTTCTTGTATGGCATTCACCTTCATGGTGTTGGTTCTCTCAACGCACCATTGGGCATGGTTCTCTTTCATATAATCTAGTATCTTCTTGACATCTTTCTATGGGTTTTCCCATGATTGTTCCTCCTGCAGCTGTATCAAGCATAGTTTTCGACATATAGCTCAAGCCATTATAAAACATATGAAGGATTAAACACTCCTCCATTCCATGACTGGGGCAGTTTCTTATTGCTTCTTTCATTATATCCCACGCAAGCGCTAGTAGCTCATGTTCTTCTTGCTTGAAACCTGTAATCTGAGAACGTAATTGCATAATTTTTGCAGGCGGACAAAACTTGGATAAAAATTTACTGCAACAAGCATCCCAAGAAGTAATACTGCCTTTAGGAAAAGCTAAAATCCATTCTTTAGCTTTTCCTATCAAAGAGAAAAGAAATAAGTGAAGTTTCAGAGCATCTGGGTCATAATCCTTTATGCGTGTCATGCTGCACAATTCAGTAAAATTATGTAAATGCATACATGCATCCTCAGAAGCAGAACCTCCAAATTGGTCCCGTTGGACCATGGAAACTAAGTTTGGTTTGATCTCATATTCTGCAGCTGCAACATCAGGTTGTTCTATTGGTTCACGCATGAAATTGTTGCTAGGCATAGCAAAACTCCCAAGATTACGAGCCATAGTAACTTTTCAGATTTTTCTACTGACAAGACTTGCAACAAAATAAGACTTAAACTACAACTGAAAAAGTAAAGACAAAAGATGAAAATTAACTTTAACAAAAACTATAAACACAAAGACTAGGATTACTAAACTCCTCCCCGGCAATGGCACCAGAAAAGGGCTTAACAACTCCTTTTTATTGATCTGGTATTGGAACTAAAAAGAGTATCTGTTTTAGGGTGGAGATCCTAAGTGGAGATCTTTCACGAATTGGACGGGGGTCCACGAAGAACGCGAAGAACAAGAAGGGAAATCACAAGAGGAACACTTAAGAACAAGTCCAATCACACATCCACTAGACTCACAAACACATGGGATTCACAAGGTACAAGAACAATCAAAGGGAAACAAGATACATGGTAAAGTTCATCCCAAATCCTATGAAGGAGATGAGGTCTTGATGATCTAGATAGATCCTTCCCTCAAGGGGGTCTTGAATCCCTAAGGATCTTCTCCAATGGAGGTCTTGAACTCCAATGGAGTCTTCTATCTCTCAAGAGGAATCCCACAAGGGGAGGTACATGAGCTAAGCTCTAATGTCTGGATCTATTCGTAGAGTCTAAATGGAGGAGGAAGTGGAGTATATATAGTCCTAGGGGATGAAGGGGTAAGCAGAGGCGAAATAGACATTACATGGGCAAGCCCACCAGCAACACACAGACAGCCCCATGTGCACAGGGTAAGTGGAGCCCGTGCGCACGGGGTCTCCAACGACCTGAGAACATTAGCCCATGCGCACGGGGGTCCTGTGTGCATGGTACACACTCGTACGCACGGGGTCTTCAGATCCGTGCAGACTGGGAGGCCCGTGCGCACGGGGTTGGGGAGGCCTGTGCGCACGGGGTCACCTCCAAATCTTGGTCCTTGAGTTGCTCCGTAGTCGTACCTGTCGCCACACCGTCTTGACAAAGAGTCGTAGTAGACTCGGCATCGTCAATGCCACAAAGAGGGATGGCGTTGAATTAGAACTTGGGAACGTCATCTTGGAGCTCGTTGGGCTTGGACATCTTGGTGGTACTAGCCTCATGCTCGCCGTCTTGGAGCATGGTCGTCACGAAGTGTGCTTGGGGTCGAGTATACTTGTCCTTCTTGAGTTCTTGCTCCTCCTTGAGAGCACCAGAGTACATGTTGTCGAGGGACTTATAGTTGTGTGTGAAGAGAGTCTTGGCGATGTTGTTGTTCAATCCCATCGTTAAGTAGAACTTCATCCAAATGGGGTCGTCCACACCATCTCGTCGCAAGGCTTTCTTCATATTCTTGAAGTACTCATCGAGGGACTTGGATCATTGTATGGTGTTCTCCAATTGGCGTTGAAGATGTTTCGTGTAGGTGGAAGGCACAAATTCTCGCCGCATGGCTTTCTTTGTCTTGGGCCTACTCATGTTGAAGCTATTCGAAGGTGTGTGAAGCCACCAAATCAACGTGTAGTCGTGGAAGGTACTTGTGATGCACTTCACTTGGTCTTCGGAGGGGACTTGGTGTAGCTTGAGGTAGTCGTCCATCTTGTGCTCCAACTTGAGGTACTCTTCGGGGTCATGAGTCCCAAAGAATGGAATCTCTTCGGTGTTGACAAATTCGAAGTAGCTCATGGAAGTAGTGGACTTGAGCTCATGGAGTAGGCGAAGATGTCATACGTCCGAAGGCGAAGATGCCTTGAAATCACTTGGCGAAGATGCCAATGTTATTGAAGAAGCCGCAGCCTTAGGGTCGTTGATGATGTTCTGTATGGCACGTGCGCACGGGGGTGCAGGAGGCCGTGTGCACGGGGGTCGAAGGCCCATGTGCACGGGGTTGGAAGAGAAGCCAACATGCTCTCGGAAGGCTGCTCTTCCGTTCTTTTGGCATGCCCTTGATGGCCTTGAGCTTCGTGGTCTTGTCAATGTTGATGCTTGTGTGTACTTGCCAGAGATGGTAGCTCAGGAGTCTTTGCACTTGAGCATCTTCTCGAAGATGAGGAAGACCTCTTGCGGTTGTTGATGAGGACCTTGAGCTCCTCCATGTGCTTTTCCATCTTGGCGTCGATGAAGGTCATCGTGGCATCGAACTCGTCGTCGTGGTTGTAGTCTGGAGATGATGTGCTTTGCCTATCCATCACAATACTCGAGCAAAGGTGAGTAGGAAATGAGATAAACAATACCAAAATACCTTTCCCAAAGTTGAGGATGTATCCCCTCAATGTGAAATGAAAGAATAGTGGAATTGGTACCAGACTTGTTCACCTATAGAGTAAAGCTTATCGAGTGGCTTGGTTAGGACAAGTGGCACAAATTCATGAAAATTGAAGTCCAATATATTGTAAATGTTGAAATAAATCCAAAGGACTCAAAATGCAAAGCAAGTAATCACAAATATAGAAGAGGGCAATAAAGAAACACACACGACAGGATAATGGGGCTTGTGCAACTATAGGGAGGAGCAATACAAAATTGCCTAACGAAGACTAAGCTCGTGTTGCACAAACACTAGGAAAGCACTAGCTTGATTGCACACTTGGGCATGATTCACCACTTGGCACCAACCTATATGCATGCAACAAGAACGTGCACAAGTATCTCTTTTCATGCTCAACACTCTTTTTCTTATAAGCTTATGATCTTTCTTTTCTTGCTTAAAAGCTTCTTTTTTTGCTATTCTCTTCCTTTCCACTTGTCTTATTGAGCCCCAACCAATCACATGAGATAAGTATCGGAAGATATGCACGGGAGCAAGCAATTGCACTAATAGATATATCCAATGATGCAACAATATTATATCATATCACTATGATGCACAAGTTTTTGCAAAGCCTGACAATACCCGGATAGCTAGTCTCAATAGGTATGAGGGTATTCACAAAGATGTTGGGGCTATCAAGATGTAATGGCAAGGAAGTAAAAGTTTATGATGGAATGGATACCTTCGTCACACTTAACCTTTCACGAAGTTGGGGGTAAACGGCCTTGCTTCCGGTTGAAGATGGTCTCGAAGGATGGGTGGTCGTCGTAGATGTGGAATGTCATGGTGGATGTAGTCGTTGGAATGATACAAGTGTCGAGTGGTGGATGAATATGTAACTGTCCCTAAGTATCCGAAACACCTTAGGAAACTCAAATCACAACTCAAAGAACCACAAATGCAAAATGAACCAAAATGGGTTAGTTTGCGGAATTTTTATGTGGTGGTGCGAAAATTATGGCGGAGGGCCGATGCAAAGATGCAAAAACACACCAAATTTTGTGGATTCAAATGATGGTAAAACCAAGATGAGGAGCTCGGGCACATCTCTAGCTTTCCAACGAGCCAAAGAACATCCAAATCAGAGTTCGGGAGTGGGAGATATGAGGAAAACAGTGAAGCGGTCGTGCTGATTCTGGGAGGGTCGTGCGCACGGGGTCTAAGGCCCGTGGAGACGGGGTCCCGTGCACATGGTACACGTGACAAGGACACGGGGTCACCTAGAACTTGCGTGGGCCCGTGTGCACGGGGTTCGGGGCCCGTGGTGAAGGAAATATGCCCTAGAGGCAATAATAAAGTTGTTATTTATATTTCCTTATATCATGATAAATGTTTATTATTCATGCTAGAATTGTATTAACGTGAAACTTAGTACATGTGTGAATACATAGACAAAACAGAGTGTTCCTAGTATGCCTCTACTTGACTAGCTCGTTAATCAAAGATGGTTACGTTTCCTAACCATAGAGATGTGTCGTCATTTGATGAACATGATCACATCATTAGAGAATGATGTGATGGAAAAGACCCATCCGTTAGCTTAGCATAATGGTCTTTAAGTTTTATTACTATTGCTTTCTTCATGACTTATACATATTCCTCTGACTATGAGATTATGCAACTCCCGAATACCGGAGGAACACCTTGTGTGCTATCAAACGTCACAACGTAACTGGGTGATTATAAAGATGCTCTACAGGTGTCCCGAAGGTGTTTGTTGGGTTGGCATAGATCAAGATTAGGATTTGTCATTCCGAGTATCGGAGAGGTATCTCTGGGCCCTCTCGGTAATGCACATCACTATAAGCCTTACAAGCAATGTGACTAATGAGTTAGTTGCGGGATGATGCATTATGGAACGAGAAAAGAGACTTGCCGGTAACGAGATTGAACTAGGTATGAGGATACCGACGATCGAATCTCGGGCAAGTAACATACCGATGACAAAGGGAATAACGTATGTTGTTATTGCGGTTTGACCGATAAAGATCTTCGTAGGAACCAATATGAGCATCCAGGTTCCGCTATTGGTTATTGACCGGAGATGTGTCTCGGTCATGTCTACATAGTTCTCGAACCCGTAGGGTCCGCACGCTTAACGTTCAATGATGATTTGTATTATGAGTTATGTGTTTTGGTGACCGAAGATTGTTCGGGGTCCCGGATGAGATCACGGACATGACGAGGAGTCTCCAAATGGTCGAGAGGTAAAGATTGATACTTGGAAGATGGTATTCGGACACCGGAATGGTTTCGAGTGGTTCGGGTATTTTTCTGGAGTACCGAGGGGTTACGGGAACCCCCCCCGGGGGAAGTCATGGGCCTCATGGGCCACGGGAGAGAGAGGGGACAGCCCACAAGGGGTGGCCGCGCGCCCCCCCATGGGAGTCCGCATTGGACTAGGGGAGGGGGCGGCGCCCCCCTTTCCCTCTCCTACTCCCTCTCCCTTTCCCCCTTTCCCGCTCCGGAGAAGGAAAGGGGAATCCTACTTGGACTAGGAGTCCTAGTAGGACTCCCCCCATGGCGCGCCCCTCTAGGCCGGCCGCCTCCTCCCCTCCTCCTTTATATAAGGGGGTAGGGGGCACCCCAAAGCACAACAGTTGTTCTCTTAGCCGTGTGCGGTGCCCCCCGCCACAGTTTTCTCCTCCGGTCATAGCGTCGTAGTGCTTAGGCGAAGCCCTGCGTGGATCACATCACCATCACCGTCACCACGCTGTCATGCTGATGAAACTCTCCCTCGACCCTCTGCTGGATCAAGAGTTCGAGGGACGTCATCGAGCTGAACGTGTGCTAAACTCGAAGGTGTCGTACGTTCGGTACTAGATTGGTTGGATCGTGAAGACGTTCGACTACATCAACCACGTTAACCTAACGCTTCCGCTTTCGGTCTACGAGGGTACGTGGACACACTCTCCCCCTCTCGTTGCTATGCATCTCCTAGATAGATCTTGCGTGATCATAAGAATTTTTTTGAAATTGCATGCTACGTTCCCCAACAGTGGCATCCGAGCCAGGTCTATGCGTAGATGATATGCACGAGTAGAACACAAAGAGTTGTGGGCGATAATAGTCATACTGCTTGCCACCAATGTCTTATTTTGATTCAGCGGTATTGTTGGATGAAGCGACCCGGACCAACCTTACATGACCACATTCATGAGACCGGTTCCACCGACAGACATGCAACTTGTTTTGCATAAAGGTGGCTGGCGGGTGTCTATTTCTCCAACTTTAGTTGAATCGAATTTGACTACGGTCGGTCCTTGTTGAAGGTTAAAACATCACACTTGACGAAAATTCGTTGTGGTTTTGATGCGTAGGTAAGAACGGTTCTTGCTAGAAGCCCGTAGCAGCCACGTAAAACCTGCAACAAGAAAGTAGAGGACGTCTAACTTGTTTTTGCAGGGCATGTTGTGATCTGATATGGTCAAGACATGATTTGATATAAGTTATTATATGAGATGATCATGTTTTGTAAAAGTTATCGGCAATTGGCAGGAGCCTTATGGTTGTCCCTTTATTGTATGAAATGCAATCGCCATGTAATTGCTTTACTTTATCACTATGTGGTAGCGATAGTTGTAGAAGAAATAGTTGGCGAGATGACAACGACGCTATGATGGAGATCAAGGTGTCAAGCCGGTGATGATGGAGATCATGACGGTGCTTTGGAGATGGGGATCAAAGGCACAAGATGATGATGGCCATATCATGTCACATATTTTGATTGCATGTGATGTTTATCTTTTATGCATCTTATTTTTCTTAGTACAGCGGTAGCATTATAAGATGATCCCTCACTAAATTTCAAGGTATAAGTGTTCTCCCTGAGTATGCACTGTTGCGACAGTTCGTCGTGCCGAGACACCACGTGATGATCGGGTGTGATAAGCTCTACATTCACATACAACGGGTGCAAGATAGTTTTGCACATGCAGAATACTCGGGTTAAACTTGACGAGCCTAGCATATGCAGATATGGCCACGGAACACTGAGACCGAAAGGTCGAACGTGAATCATATAGTAGATATGATCAACATAGAGATGTCCACCATTGAAAACCACTCCATCTCACATGATGATCGGACATGGTTTAGTTGATATGGATCACGTGATCATTTAGATGACAAGAGGGATGTCTATCTAAGTGGGAGTTCTTAAGTAATATGATTAATTGAACTTAAATTTATCATGAACTTAGTCCTGATAGTTTTTGCATATCTATGTTGTTGTAGATCAATGGCCCGTGCTACCGTTCCCTTGAATTTTAATGCGTTCCTAGAGAAAGCTAAGTTGAAAGATGATGGTAGCAACTACACAGAGTGGGTCCGTAACTTGAGGATTATCCTCATTGCTGCACAGAAGAATTATGTCCTGGAAGCATCGCTAGGTGCAAGACCCGATGCAGGAGCAACTCCGGACGTTATGAACGTCTGGCAAACTAAAGCTGATGACTACTCGATAGTTCAGTGTGCCATGCTTTACGGCTTAGAATCGGGACTTCAAAGACATTTTGAACATCATGGAGCATATGAGATGTTCCAGGAGTTGAAGTTAATATTTCAAGCAAATGCCTGAGTTGAGAGATATGAAGTCTCCAACAAGTTCTATAGCTGCAAGATGGAGAATAGTTCTGTCAGTGAAAACATACTCAGAATGTCTGGGTACCATAACCACTTGACTCGGCTGGGAGTTAATCTTCCTGATGATAGTATCATTGACAGAGTTCTTCAATCACTGCCACCAAGCTACAAAGGCTTCGTATGAACTATAATATGCAAGGGATGGAAAAGACAATTCCCGAGCTCTTCACAATGCTAAAGGCTGTGGAGGTAGAAATCAAGAAGGAGCATCAAGTGTTGATGGTTAACAAGACCACTAGTTTCAAGAAAAAGGGCAAAGGGAAGAAGGGGAACTTCAAGAAGAATAGCAAGCAAGTTGCTGCTCCTGGGAAGAAGCCCAAGTCTAGACCTAAGCCTAAAACTGAGTGCTTCTACTGCAAAGGGACTGGTCACTGGAAGCAGAACTGCCCCAAGTATTTGGCCGATAAGAAGTATGGCAAAGTGAAAGGTATATTTGATATACATGTTATTGATGTGTACCCTACTAATGCTCGTAGTAGCGCCTGGGTATTTGATACTGGTTCTGTTGCTCATATTTGCAACTCGAAACAGGGGCTACGGATTAAACAAAGATTGGCTAAGGACGAGGTGACGACGCGCGTCGGAAATGGTTCCAAGGTCGATGTGATCGCCGTCGGCATGCTACCTCTACATCTACCTTCGGGATTAGTTTTAGACCTGAATAATTGTTATTTGGTGCCAGCGTTGAGCATGACCATTATATTTTAGATCTTGTTTGATGTGAAACGGTTATTCATTTAAATCAGAGAATAATGGTTGTTCTATTTATATGAGTAATATCTTTTATGGTCATGCACCCTTGATGAGTGGTTTATTTTTGTTGAATCTCGATCGTAGTGATACACATATTCATAATATTGAAGCCAAAAGATGCAAAGTTAATAATGATAGTGCAACTTATTTGTGGCACTGCCGTTTAGGTCATATTGGTGTAAAGCGCATAAAGAAAATCCTTACTGATGGGCTTTTGGAATCACTTGATTATGAATCACTTGATGCTTGCGAACCATGCCTCATCAGCAAGATGACTAAGACTCCGTTCTCCGGAACAATGGAGCGAGCCACTGACTTATTGGAAATAATACATACTGATGTATGTGGTCCGATGAGTGTTGAGGCTCGCGGCAGGTATCATTATTTTCTGACCTTCACAGATGATTTGAGCAGATATGGGTATATCTACTTAATGAAACACAAGTCTAAAACATTTGAAAAGTTCAAAGAATTTCAGAGTGAAGTGGAAAATCATCATAACAAGAAAATAAAGTTCCTATGATCTGATCGCGGAGGCGAATATTTGAGTTACGAGTTTGGTCTTCATTTGAAACAGTGTGGAATAGTTTCGCAACTCATGCCACCTGAAACACCACAGCATAATGGTGTGTCTGAATGTGGTAACCGTACTTTATTAGATATGGTGTGATCTATGATGTCTCTTACCGATTTACCACTATCGTTTTGGGGTTATGCTTTAGAGACGGCTGCCTTCACGTTAAATAGGGCACCATGTAAATCCGTTGAGACAACTCCATATGAACTGTGGTTTGGCAAGAAACCTAAGCTGTTGTTTCTTAAAGATTGGGGTTGTGACGCTTATGTGAAAAAGCTTCAGCCTGATAAGCTCGAACCCAAATCAGAGAAATGCGTCTTCATAGGATACCCAAAGGAAACTGTTGGGTACACCTTCTATGACAGATCCGAAGGCAAGATATTCGTTGCTAAGAATGGATCATTTCTAGAGAAGGAGTTTCTCTCGAAAGAAGTGAGTGGGAGGAAAGTAGAACTTGATGAGGTAGTTGTACCTTCTCCCGAATTGGAAAGTAGTTCATCACAAAAATTAGTTCCAGTGATGCCTAAACCAATTAGTGAGGAAGTTAATGATGATGATCATGAAACTTCAGATCAAGTTACTACCAAACCTCATAGGTCAACCAGAGTATGTTCCACACCAGAGTGGTACGGTAATTCTGTTCTGGAAGTCATGTTACTAGACCATGACGAACCTACGAACTATGAGGAAGCGATGATGAGCCCAGATTCTGCGAAATGGCTTGAGGCCATGAAATCTGAGATGGGATCCATGTATGAGAACAAAGTGTGGACTTTGGTTGACTTGCCCGATGATCGGCAAGCCATACAGAATAAATGGATTTTCAAGAAAAAGACTGATGCTGACGGTAATGTTACTATCTACAAAGCTCGACTTGTTGCGAAAGGTTTTCGACAAGTTCAAGGAGTTGACTACGATGAGACTTTCTCACCCGTAGCGATGCTTAAGTCTGTCTGAATCATGTTAGCAATTGCTGCATTTTATGATTATGAAATTTGGCAAATGGATGTCAAAACAGCATTCCTTAATGGATTTCTTAAAGAAGAGTTGATATGATGCAACCAGAAGGTTTTGTCAATCCTAAAGGTGCTAACAAGTGTGCAAGCTCCAGTGATCCATTTATGGACTGGTGCAAGCATCTCGGAGTTGGAATATACGCTTTGATAGTGTGATCAAAGCATATGGTTTTATACAGACTTTTGGCAAAGCCTATATTTACAAGAAAGTGAGTGGGAGCTCTGTAGCATTTCTAATATTATATGTGGATGACATATTGTTGATTGGAAATAATACAGAATTTCTGGATAGCATAAAAGGATACTTGAATAAGAATTTTTCAATGAAAGACCTCGGTGAAGCTGCCTATATATTGGGCATCAAGATCTATAGAGATAGATCAAGACGCTTAATTGGACTTTCACAAAGCACATACCTTGATAAAGTTTTGAAGAAGTTCAAAATGGATCAGTCAAAGAAAGGGTTCTTGCCTGTGTTACAAGGTGTGAAGTTGAGTCAGACTCAATGCCCGACCACTTCAGAAGATAGAGAGAAAATGAAAGTCATTCCCTATGCCTCAGTGATACGTCTCCAACGTATCTATAATTTTTGATTGTTCCATGCTATTATATATTCTGTTTTGGATGTTTAATGGGCTTTATTATACACTTTTATATTATTTTTGGGACTAACCTATTAACCGGAGGCCCAGCCCAAATTGCTGTTTTTTTGCCTATTTCAGTGTTTCGCAGAAAAGGAATATCAAATGGAGTCCAAATGGAATGAAACCTTCGGGAACGTGATTTTTGGAACAAACGTGATCCAGAGGACTTGGAGCGGACATCAAGCAACAGACGAGGAAGCCACGAGGTAGGGGGGCACGCCTACCCCCCCAGGGCGCGCCCTCCACCCTCGTGGGCCCCTCGTGGCTCCACCGACCTACTTCTTCCTCCTATATATACCTACGTACCCCCAAACCATCAGAAGCGCCCACGAAAACCTAATTCCACCGCCACAACCTTCTGTACCCGTGAGATCCCATCTTGGGGCCTTTTCCGGCGTCCTGCCGGAGGGGGCATTGATCACGGAGGGCTTCTACATCAACACCATAGCCTCTCCGATGATGTGTGAGTAGTTTACCTCAGACCTTCGGGTCCATAGTTATTAGCTAGATGGTTCTTCTCTCTCTTTGGATCTCAATACAAAGTTCTCCTCGATTCTCTTGGAGATCTATTTGATGTAACTCTTCTTTTGCGGTGTGTTTGTCGAGATCCGATGAATTATGGGTTTATGATCAAGATTATCTATGAACAATATTTGAATCTTCTCTGAATTCTTTTATGTATGATTGGTTATCTTTGCAAGTCTCTTCGAATTATCAGTTTGGTTTGGCCTACTAGATTGATCTTTCTTGCAATGGGAGAAGTGCTTAGCTTTGGGTTCAATCTTGCGGTGTACTTTCCCAGTGACAGCAGGGGCAGCAAGGCACGTATTGTATTGTTGCCATCGAGGATAAAAAGATGGGGTTTATATCATATTGCATGAGTTTATCGCTCTACATCATGTCATCTTGCTTAAAGCGTTACTCTGTTCTTATGAACTTAATACTCTAGATGCATGCTGGATAGCTGTCGATGTGTGGAGTAATAGTAGTAGATGCAGAATTGTTTCGGTCTACTTGTCATGGACGTGATGCCTATATACATGATCATACCTATATATTCTCATAACTATGCTCAATTCTATCAATTGCTCGACAGTAATTCGTTTACCCACCGTAATATTTATGCTATCTTGAGAGAAGCCACTAGTGAAACCTATGGCCCCCGGGTCTATTTTCCATCATATTAATCTCCCGACAACAAGCTATTTCTAGCGCCGTTTATTTTACTTTGCATCTTTATTTACTCTTTATCATAAAAATACCAAAAATATTATCTTATCATATCTATCAGATCTCACTCTCGTAAGTGACCGTGAAGGGATTGACAACCCCTTTATCGCGTTGGTTGCGAGGTTCTTTTTTGTTTGTGTAGGTGCGTGGGCTCGAGCGTAGTCTCCTACTGGATTGATACCTTGGTTCTCAAAAACTGAGGGAAATACTTACGCTACTTTACTGTATCACCCTTTCCTCTTCAAGGGAAAACCAACACAGTGCTCAAGAGGTAGCAAGAAGGATTTCTGGCGCCGTTGCCGGGGAGTCTACGCACAAGTCAAGACATACCCAGTACCCATCACAAACTCTTATCCCCCGCATTACATTATTTGCCATTTGCCTCTCGTTTTCCTCTCCCCCACTTCACCCTTGCCGTTTTATTCGCCCTTCTTCTGTTCGTCTTTTTCATTTACTTTGATGTCTTACTTGGCTCGTTTGCTCGTTTGGTTGGAATAGTTGTGTATTTATTGCTAAACAGAGAGCCTAAGATCTATGGATCCTCATCCGCTTGCCAATATTTTTAAGAGATCCAATTATGATGAACCAATTCCTAGTGATTTGGGTGCACTAGATTATCTTTATAAGGTTTTGCTTGAAATCCGTGAATCTGAAAAATGTGATGAAGTGCTTTATGAAGTGATTCACAATAGATCTTTGAATAAAAAGCATGATTGCAATGATGTTATTATAAATTCTATTAATGTCAATTGTGTTAATGATATGCAAAACCCTAAGCTTGGGGATGCTAAGTTTGCTATGTCTACTACTAGTTGCAATGATCATGATTGTGGTGATTCTTCTTATGATCTTGAAAATTTATTTAAGCCCCATGATGAATATGAGATTGATAGTAGTGTTTGCAATAATATTGAAAGTGGGTTTGGAAGAGTGTCAACTTTAGATCACACATATTTGGAGAATATTCAATCTTATGAAATTTTTGATAAAAGTGGGTTTGGAGAGGTCATGACTTTAGTTAATGTTAATCCCACTATTTCGAAAGAGTGTCAACTTTGCATGCATGTGGATCACGAAGAGAATATGTTATGTGATAGCTATATTGTTGAATTTGCTTTTGATCCAACATGTAATTATTATGAGAGAGGAAAATATGATGGTAGAAATTTTCATGTTACAAAATTACCTCTTGTTATGTTGAGATTGCTATTGTTTCTTTCCGCTTCCTTGCATATGCTAGTTTTTGCTTGCTATGATAATTTGTTTGCCTATAAGATGCCTATGCATAGGAAGTATGTTAGACTTAGATGTGTTTGTCACGTGTTACATGATGCTCTCTTTGCGCTTCAATTCTTGTCTTTCATGTGAGCATCATCGAAAAATCAATGCCTAGCTAAAAGGCTTTAAAGAAAAGCGCTTGTTGGGAGACAACCCAATATTTTTCCTTGCTGTTATTCAATAAATATTTGATCTAGCCTCTGGTTAGATGTGTTTTTATGTTTTAATTAGTGTTTGTGCCAAGTGAAACCTATAGGATCTTCTTGGATGATAGTTATTTGATCTTGCTGAAAATTCCACAAACTTTCTGTTCACGAAAACAATTGTTTAAAATCACCAGAACGTGATAAAATGCTGATTACAATTGCAGCAGATCAATAAGCAAATTATGTAGGTCTTCCTATTTTGGTAGATTTTTCTGAGTTCCAGAAGTTTGCGATAGTTATAGATTACTACAGACTGTTCTGTTTTTGACAGATTCTGTTTTTCATGTGTTGTTTGCTTATTTTGATGAATCTATGGCTAGTAAAAGAGTTTATAAACCATAGAGAAGTTGGAATACAGTAGGTTTAACACCAATATAAATAAAGAATGAGTTCAATACAGTACTTTGAAGTGGTGGTTTGTTTTCTTTCGCTAACGGAGCTCACGAGATTTTCTGTTAAGTTTTGTGTTGTGAAGTTTTCAAGTTTTGGGTAAAGATCTGATGGATTATGGAACAAAGAGTGGCAAGAGCCTAAGCTTGGGGATTCCCAAGGCACCCCAAGGTAAATCTAAGGACACCAAAAAGCCAAAGCTTGGGGATGCCCCGGAAGGCATCCCCTCTTTCGTCTTCGTCCATCGGTAACTTTACTTGGAGCTATATTTTTATTCACCACATGATATGTGTTTTGCTTGGAGCGTCTTGTATGATTTGAGTCTTTGCTTTTAGTTTACCACAATCATCCTCGCTGTACACACCTTTTGAGAGAGACACACATGATTCGGAATTTATTAGAATACTCTATGTGCTTCACTTATATCTTTTGAGCTATATAGTTTTTGCTCTAGTACTTCACTTATATCTTTTAGAGAACGGTGGTGGCTTGTTTTATAGAAACTATTGTTCTCTCATGCTTCACTTATATTATTTTGAGAGTCCTACAAAACAGCATGGTAATTTGCTTAAATTGAGAAGGTAGTCCTAATATGATAGGCATCCAAGATTAGTAAAAACTTTCTTATAAGTGCATTGAATATTAAGAGAAGTTTGATGCTTGATAGTTGTTTTGAGATATGAAGATGGTGATATTAGAGTCATGCTAGTTGAGTAGTTGTGAATTTGAGAAATACTTGTGTTAAAGTTTGTGATTCCCGTAGCATGCACGTATGGTGAACCGTTATGTGATGAAGTCGGAGCATGATTTATTTATTGATTGTCTTCCTTATGAGTGGCGGTCGGGGACGAGCGATGGTCTTTTCCTACCAATCTACCCCCCTAGGAGCATGCGCGTAATACTTTGTTTCGATATAACTAATAGATTTTTGCAACAAGTATATGAGTTCTTTATGACTAATGTTGAGTCCATGGATTATACGCACTCTCACCCTTCCACCATTGCTAGCCTCTCTAATACCGTGCACTTTTCGCCGGTATCATACACCCACCATATACCTTCCTCAAAATAGCCACCATACCTACCTATTATGGCATTTCCATAGCCATTCCAAGATATATTGCCATGCAACATTCCACCGTTCCGTTTGCTATGACACGCTTCATCATTGTCATATTGCTTTGCATGATCATGTAGTTGACATCGTATTTGTGGCTAAGCCACCGTTCATAATTTTTTATACATGTCACTCTTGATTCATTGCATATCCCGGTACTCCGCCGGAGGCATTCACATAGAGTCATATTTTTGTTCTAAGTATTGAGTTGTAATTCTTGAGTTGTAAGTAAATAAAAGTGTGATGATTATCATTATTAGAGCATTGTCCCAAGTGAGGAAAGGATGATGGAGACTATGATTCCCCCATAAGTCGGGATGAGACTCCGGATGAAAAAAAAGAGGCCATAAAAAAAGGGAAAAGGCCCAAATAAAAAAAAAAGAGAGAAAAAGAGAGAAGGGACAATGTTACTATCCTTTTACCACACTTGTTCTTTAAAAGTAGCACCATGATCTTCATGATAGAGAGTCTCCTATGTTGTCATTTTCATATACTAGTGGGAATTTTACATTATAGAACTTGGCTTGTATATTCCAATGATGGGCTTCCTCAAAATGCCCTAGGTCTTCGTGAGCAAGCGAGTTGGATGCACACCCACTTAGTTTCTTTTGTTGAGCTTTCATACACTTATAGCTCTAGTGCATCCGTTGCATGGCAATCCCTACTCACTCACATTGATATCTATTGATGGGCATCTCCATAGCCCGTTGATACGCCTAGTTGATGTGAGACTATCTTCTCTTTTTTGTCTTCTCCACAACCACCATTCTATTCCACATATAGTGATATGGCCATGGCTCACGCTCATGTATTGCGTGAAGATTGAAAAAGTTTGAGAACATCAAAAGTATGAAACAATTGCTTGGCTTGTCATCGGGGTTGTGCATGATTAAATACTTTGTCTGATGAAGATAGAGTATAGCCAGACTATATGATTTTGTAGGGATAACTTTCTTTGGCCATGTTATTTTGAGAAGACATGATTGCTTAGTTAGTATGCTTGAAGTATTATTACTTTTATGTCAATATTAAACTTTTATCTTGAATCTTTCGGATCTGAATATTCATACCACAAATAAGAGAATTACATTAAGGAATATGCTAGGTAGCATTCCACAACAAAAATTCTGTTTTTATCATTTACCTACTCGAGGACGAGCAGGAATTAAGCTTGGGGATGCTTGATACATCTCCAACGTATCTATAATTTTTGATTGTTCCATGCTATTATATATTCTGTTTTGGATGTTTAATGGGCTTTATTATACACTTTATATTATTTTTGGGACTAACCTATTAACCGGAGGCCCAGCCCAAATTGTTGTTTTTTTGCCTATTTCAGTGTTTCGCAGAAAAGGAATATCAAACGGAGTCCAAACGGAATGAAACCTTCGGGAACGTGATTTTTGGAACAAACGTGATCCAGAGGACTTGGAGTGGACGTCAAGCAACAGACGAGGAAGCCACGAGGTAGGGGGCGCACCTACCCCCCCAGGGCGCGCCCTCCACCCTCATGGGCCCCTCGTGGCTCCACCGATCTACTTCTTCCTCCTATATATACCTACGTATCCCCAAACCATCAGAAGCGCCCACGAAAACCTAATTCCACCGCCGCAACCTTCTGTACCCATGAGATCCCATCTTGGGGCCTTTTCCGGCGTCCTGCCAGAGGGGGCATTGATCACGGAGGGCTTCTACATCAACACCATAGCCTCTCCGATGATGTGTGAGTAGTTTACCTCAGACCTTCGGGTCCATAGTTATTAGCTAGATGGCTTCTTCTCTCTCTTTGGATCTCAATACAAAGTTCTCCTCGATTCTCTTGGAGATCTATTTGATGTAACTCTTCTTTTGCAGTGTGTTTGTCGAGATCCGATGAATTGTGGGTTTATGATCAAGATTATCTATGAACAATATTTGAATCTTCTCTGAATTCTTTTATGTATGATTGGTTATCTTTGCAAGTCTCTTCGAATTATCAGTTTGGTTTGGCCTACTAGATTGATCTTTCTTGCAATGGGAGAAGTGCTTAGCTTTGGGTTCAATCTTGCGGTGTCCTTTCCCAGTGACAGCAGGGGCAGCAAGGCACGTATTGTATTGTTGCCATCGAGGATAAAAAGATGGGGTTTATATCATATTGCATGAGTTTATCCCTCTACATCATGTCATCTTGCTTAAAGCGTTACTCTGTTCTTATGAACTTAATACTCTAGATGCATGCTGGATAGCGGTCGATGTGTGGAGTAATAGTAGTAGATGCAGAATCGTTTCGGTCTACTTGTCACGGACGTGATGCCTATATACATGATCATACCTAGATATTCTCATAACTATGCTCAATTCTATCAATTGCTCGACAGTAATTCGTTTACCCACCGTAATATTTATGCTATCTTCAGAGAAGCCACTAGTGAAACCTATGGCCTCCGGGTCTATTTTCCATCATATTAATCTCCCGACAACAAGCTATTTCTGGCGCCGTTTATTTTACTTTGCATCTTTATTTACTCTTTAACATAAAAATAC
This sequence comes from Thinopyrum obtusiflorum, assembly GCA_036873465.1. Taxonomy (NCBI): domain Eukaryota; kingdom Viridiplantae; phylum Streptophyta; class Magnoliopsida; order Poales; family Poaceae; genus Thinopyrum; species Thinopyrum obtusiflorum. Next base: position 88,582 of record JAAAWM010012079.1, read on the forward strand.
CAAAAATATTATCTTATCATATCTATCAGATCTCACTCTCGTAAGTGACCGTGAAGGGATTGACAACCCCTTTATCGCGTTGGTTGCGAGGTTCTTATTTGTTTGTGTAGGTGCGTGGGACTCGAGCGTAGTCTCCTACTGGATTGATACCTTGGTTCTCAAAAACTGAGGGAAATACTTACGTTACTTTACTGCATCACCCTTTCCTCTTCAAGGGAAAACCAACGCAGTGCTCAAGAGGTAGCACTCAGCCATAGGTCCTATCATGTATGCAATGCTGTGTACCAGACCTGATGTGTGCCTTCCTATAAGTTTAGCAGGGAGGTACCAAAGTAATCCAGGAGTGGATCACTGGACAGCGGTCAAGAACATCCTGAAATACCTGAAAAGGACTAAGGATATGTTTCTCATTTATGGAGGTGACAAAGAGCTTGTCTTAAATGGTTACGTCGATGCAAACTTTGACACTGATCCGGATTACTCTAAGTCACAAACCGGATACGTATTTATATTGAATGGTGGAGCTGTCAGTTGGTGCAGTTCCAAGCAGAGCGTTGTGGCAGGATCTACGTGTGAAGCGGAGTACATAGCTGCTTTGGAAGTAGCAAATGAAGGAGTATGGATGAAGGAGTTCATATCCGATCTAGGTGTAATACCTAGTGCATCGGGTCCAATGGAAATCTTTTGTGACAATACTGGAGCAATTGCCTTAGCGAAGGAATCCAGATTTCACAAGAGAACCAAACACATCAAGAGATGCTTCAAATCCATCCACGATCAAGTCAAGGAGGGAGACATAGAGATTTGCAAAATACATACGGATCTGAATGTTGTAGACCCGTTGACTAAGCCTCTTCCACGAGCAAAACATGATCAGCACCAAGACTCCATGGGTGTTAGAATCATTACTATGTAATCTAGATTATTGACTCTAGTGCAAGTGGGAGACTGAAGGAAATATTCCCTAGTGGCAATAACAAAATTGTTATTTATATTTCCTTATATCATGATAAATGTTTATTATTCATGCTAAAATTGTATTAACCGGAAACTTAGTACATGTGTGAATACATAGACAAAATAGAGTGTCCCTAGTATGCCTCTGCTTGACTAGCTCGTTAATCGAAGATAGTTAAGTTTCCTAACCATAGACATGTGTTGTCATTTGATGAACGGGATCACATCATCAGAGAATGATGTGATGGACAAGACCCATCCATTAGCTTAACATAATGATTGTTAAGTTTTATTGCTATTGCTTTCTTCATGACTTAATACATATTCCTCTGACTATGAGATTATGCAACTCCCGAATACCAGAGGAACACCTTGTGTGCTATCAAATGTCACAACATAACTGGGTGATTATAAAGATGCTCTACAGGTGTCTCCGAAGGTGTTTGTTGGGTTGGTATAGATCAAGATTAGGATTTGTCACTCCGAGTATCGGAGAGGTGTCTCCGGGCCCTCTCGGTAATGCACATCACTATAAGCCTTACAAGCAATGTGACTAATGAGTTAGTTGCGGGATGATGCATTACGGAACAAGTAAAGAGACTTGCCGGTAACGAGATTGAAGTAGGTATGAGGATACCGACGATCGAATCTCGGGCAAGTAACATACCGATGACAAAGGGAATAACGTATGTTGTTATTGCGGTTTGACCGATAAAGATCTTCGTAGGAACCAATATGAGCATCCAGGTTCCGCTATTGGTTATTGACTGGAGATGTGTCTCGGTCATGTCTACATAGTTCTCGAACCCGTAGGGTCCGCACGCTTAACGTTTGATGACGATTTGTATTATGAGTTATGTGTTTTGGTGATCGAAGATTGTTCGGAGTCCCGGATGAGATCACGGACATGATGAGGAGTCTCGAAATGGTCGAGAGGTAAAGATTGATATATTGGAAGATGGTATTCGGACACCGGATTGGTTTCAAGTGGTTCGGGTATTTTTCCGGAGTACCGAGGGTGTACCGGAACCCCCCGGGGGAAGTCATGGGCCTCATGGGCCAGGGGAGAGAGAGGGGACAACTCACAAGAGGTGGCCGCGCCCCCCCCCAATGGGAGTCCGAATTGGACTAGGGGAGGGGGCGACGCCCCCCTTTCCCGCTCCCTTTCCCCCTTTCCCACTCCGGAGAAGGAAAGGTGAATCCTACTAGGACTAGGAGTCCTAGTAGGACTCCCCCCATGGCGCGCCCCTCTAGGCCAGCCGCCTCCTCCCCTCCTCCTTTATATACGGGGGCAGGGGGCACCCCAAAGCACAACAGTTGTTCTCTTAGCCGTGTGCGGTGCCCCCCTCCACAGTTTACTCCTCCGGTCATAGCGTCGTAGTGCTTAGGCGAAGCCCTGCGTGGATCACATCACCATCACCGTCACCATGCCGTCGTGTTGACGAAACTCTCCCTTGACCCTCTGCTAGATCAAGAGTTTGAGGGACGTCATCGAGCTGAACGTATGCTGAACTCGGAGGTGCCGTACGTTCGGTACTAAATCGGTTGGATCGTGAAGACGTGCGACTACATCAACCGCGTTAACCTAACGCTTCTGCTTTCGGTTTACGAGGGTACGTGGACACACTCTCCCCCTCTCGTTGCTATGCATCTCCGAGATAGATTTTGCGTGATCATAGGATTTTTTTTGAAATTGCATGCTACGTTCCCCAACACATGGACACGGGGGTGGCGGAAAAATTGTGATTTCGAGGTCAAAATTGAAGGGGAGAAAGAACAATTAGGCTATGGGGACACAATAGAAGATGGATCTACTTGCTAAACACCAAATCCATGGATTGAAATTAACAAAAACGCACTAGGAACAACAAATCACAAAAAAATGGTATAGCTCATTTTGGGGGGAATTTTCGAATTGGGACAAAAACACACAAAATTAGGCTAGAAAACGGTGGGGAAGACTCCAAATTCATGATCAACATGGCTTGAGATACCAAGATGTTGTAGGGTGGAGATCCTAAGTGGAGATCTTTCATGAATTGGAGGGGGATCCACAAAGAACGCGAACAGGAAGTCACAAGAGGAACACTCAAGAACAAGTCTAATCATACATCAACTAGACTCACAAACACATGAGACTCACAAGGTACAAGAACAATCAAAGGAAAACAAGATACATGGTAAAGTTCATCCCAAATCCTATGAAGGAGATGAGGCCTTGATGATCTAGATAGATCCTTCCCTCAAGGGGTTCTTGAATCCCTAAGGATCTTCTCCAATGGAGCCCCCCCCCCCCCCCCCCCCCCCCCCCCCCCCCCCCCCCCCCCCCCCCCCCCCCCCCCCCCCCCCCCCCCCCCCCCCCCCCCCCCCCCCCCCCCCCCCCCCCCCCCCCCCCCCCCCCCCCCCCCCCCCCCCCCCCCCCCCCCCCCCCCCCCCCCCCCCCCCCCCCCCCCCCCCCCCCCCCCCCCCCCCCCCCCCCCCCCCCCCCCCCCCCCCCCCCCCCCCCCCCCCCCCCCCCCCCCCCCCCCCCCCCCCCCCCCCCCCCCCCCCCCCCCCCCCCCCCCCCCCCCCCCCCCCCCCCCCCCCCCCCCCCCCCCCCCCCCCCCCCCCCCCCCCCCCCCCCCCCCCCCCCCCCCCCCCCCCCCCCCCCCCCCCCCCCCCCCCCCCCCCCCCCCCCCCCCCCCCCCCCCCCCCCCCCCCCCCCCCCCCCCCCCCCCCCCCCCCCCCCCCCCCCCCCCCCCCCCCCCCCCCCCCCCCCCCCCCCCCCCCCCCCCCCCCCCCCCCCCCCCCCCCCCCCCCCCCCCCCCCCCCCCCCCCCCCCCCCCCCCCCCCCCCCCCCCCCCCCCCCCCCCCCCCCCCCCCCCCCCCCCCCCCCCCCCCCCCCCCCCCCCCCCCCCCCCCCCCCCCCCCCCCCCCCCCCCCCCCCCCCCCCCCCCCCCCCCCCCCCCCCCCCCCCCCCCCCCCCCCCCCCCCCCCCCCCCCCCCCCCCCCCCCCCCCCCCCCCCCCCCCCCCCCCCCCCCCCCCCCCCCCCCCCCCCCCCCCCCCCCCCCCCCCCCCCCCCCCCCCCCCCCCCCCCCCCCCCCCCCCCCCCCCCCCCCCCCCCCCCCCCCCCCCCCCCCCCCCCCCCCCCCCCCCCCCCCCCCCCCCCCCCCCCCCCCCCCCCCCCCCCCCCCCCCCCCCCCCCCCCCCCCCCCCCCCCCCCCCCCCCCCCCCCCCCCCCCCCCCCCCCCCCCCCCCCCCCCCCCCCCCCCCCCCCCCCCCCCCCCCCCCCCCCCCCCCCCCCCCCCCCCCCCCCCCCCCCCCCCCCCCCCCCCCCCCCCCCCCCCCCCCCCCCCCCCCCCCCCCCCCCCCCCCCCCCCCCCCCCCCCCCCCCCCCCCCCCCCCCCCCCCCCCCCCCCCCCCCCCCCCCCCCCCCCCCCCCCCCCCCCCCCCCCCCCCCCCCCCCCCCCCCCCCCCCCCCCCCCCCCCCCCCCCCCCCCCCCCCCCCCCCCCCCCCCCCCCCCCCCCCCCCCCCCCCCCCCCCCCCCCCCCCCCCCCCCCCCCCCCCCCCCCCCCCCCCCCCCCCCCCCCCCCCCCCCCCCCCCCCCCCCCCCCCCCCCCCCCCCCCCCCCCCCCCCCCCCCCCCCCCCCCCCCCCCCCCCCCCCCCCCCCCCCCCCCCCCCCCCCCCCCCCCCCCCCCCCCCCCCCCCCCCCCCCCCCCCCCCCCCCCCCCCCCCCCCCCTGATGCAATTTTATTTTACACATACAAGACGTTGTGTCAAAGACTTCCATTGATGCCTTCACCAAATACCTGGTGCTGCAAGGCTCATGCCTCACCCCGTACCTAACCGGACTACTCACACATGGAGATTAGCTCGCGAGAAGAAATCATTGAAGAACACATCTTGAGATTGATTGATTGCAATATGTCTTACAATGGATGCCTTGTTCGATGCACGATTACACGTATGAACTAGATGAGAGAGGGCTATGGTGGTGGAGATGGCTATGGAGGTGAAAATGGCGGCCACTAGGGTTTGTGGATGGAGATGATGATGAATGGGTTGTGGCTGTGTGATACGTCTCCAATGTATCTATAATTTATGAAGTATTCATGCCATGTTTACAACAATTTTATATGGTTTTGGTATGATTTGCATAGAACTAACCCGAACTGACGTTGTTTTCAGCAGAACTACCGTGGTGTTGTCTTTTGTGCAGAAATGGAAGTTCTCCAAATGAGCTAAAACTTTTTGACAATTTTTTTGGAACAAAAGAGACCCCCGAAGCTTCGTGGGAGGGCCAGAAGAGCCACGAGGAGGGCACAACCCACCAGGGCGCGCCTGGTGGGCCTGGCTTGCCCCGATGGGTTGTGCTCACCTCGAGGCCCATCTTAGCGTGAAACCAACGCCAAAAAATCCTATAAATAGAGAAACCATCAGGGGTTAACCTAGATCAGAAGTTCCGCTGCCGCAGGCCTCTGTAGCCACCGAAAACTAATCTAGACCCTGTTCCGCCACCCTGTCGGAGGGGGAATCATCTCCGGTGGCCATCTTCATCATCCCGGCGGCCACCACGATGAGGAGGGAGTAGTCCACCCTCGGGGCTGGGGGTTTGTACCAGTAGCTATGTGTTTAATATCTCTCTCTCTCTCTCTCGTGTTCTTGAGATGTCACGATCTTGATGTATCGCGGGCTTTGTTAATATAGTCGGATCATATGGTGTTTTCCCCTCTCTATCTTGTGATGAATTGAGTTTTCCCTTTGAGATTTCGTTGTTATCGGATTGAATACTTTTATGGATTTGAGAACACTTGATATATGTCTTGCAACTGAATACTCGTGGTGACAATGGGGTATCGTATTGATTCACTTGATATATGTTTTGGCACTCAACTCGCGGATTCCCGAGGTGGCATTGGGGTAATCTATGCATAGGGGTTGATGCACGTTATTGTCTTTGTTTCTCCGGTAGAAATCTTGGGGCACTCTTTGAAGTTCTTTGTGTTGGATTGAGTATTATGAATATGAATTTGCTTTGGTGTTATTTTAGTATGAACTCTAGGATAGATTGAACGGAAAGAATATCTTTGTGTTATTTTAGTACGAACTCTTGAATAGATCAAACAGAAATAATAGCTTTGAGGTGGTTTCGTACCCTACAAACAATTTATTCTTATGTTCTCCACTAGATAGGAACTTTGGAGTGATTCTTCATCGCACTTTCAGGGATGGTTATATGATCCAATTATATTAGCACTGTTGAGAGATCGCACTAGTGAAAGTACGTACCCTAGGCCTCATTTTCAAGCATTGCAATATTGTTTTTGTGCCCGTTTACTATTTGCTACCCTGCTGTTTTTATTTATTCAGATTATAAAAATATATTTCTACCATCCATATTACACCTTTATCACCATCTCTTCACCGAACTAGTGCACCTATACAATTTGCCATTGTATTGGGTGTGTTGGGGACACAAGAGATTTCTTGTATTTGGTTGCAGGGTTGTTTGAGAGAGACCATCTTCATCCTACGCCTCCCACAGATTGATAAACCTTAGGTCATCCACTTGAGGGAAAATTGCTACTATCCTACAAAACTTTGCGCTTGGAGGTCCAACACGTGTCTACAAGAATAAAGTTGCATAGTAGACATCAAGCTCTTTTCTGGCGCCGTTGCCGGGGAGGTGAGTGCTTGAAGGTATATCTTTAGATCTTGCAATTGAATCTTTTAGTTTCTTGTTTTATCACTAGTTTGGTTCGTAAAAGAAAACTACAAAAAAATGGAATTGAGGTTGCATCATATTATTCATCTATATAATATATTTTTTGAAGATGATGGAAAGGAAAATTGTGCTCAGTTGATAGAAGAAGAATTCAATAGAATGTTTGGTATAAAGGATGAGCATGATTGCAATGTTGTTAGTATGAATTCTTTGAATATCCATGATGCTAATGGTATGCAAAGCAGTAAGCTTGGGGATGCTATGTTTGATGAAAATGATATATTTAGTCCCCCAAGATTTGATGTACAAATTTGTTATAATGATTGCATGCCTCCTATTTATGATGATTATATTGATGAAAGTAGATTTGGAGAGGTCATGACTTTATTTAATTATGAATCCACTATCTTGGAGGAGGTTGCAATTGATCATGACAACAAAGTTCCTATATATGATGATTATGGTGATGGCATGTATGCTATATTTAATAATGATAACAATGAAACTTGTCATCATGATTTTAATTTTCAATCACATGATAGTTATTTTGTTGAGTTTGCTCCCACTACTATTCATGAGAATAAATTTGCTTATGTGGAGAGTAATAAAATTTCTATGCTTGTGGATCATGAAAAGAATGCTTTATGTGATAGTTATATTATTGAATTCTTTCATGATGCTACTGAAAATTATTATGGGAGAGGAACATGTGCTTCTACATATCTCAATAATATCAAGTTTCCTCTCTATGTGTTGAAAATCTTGAAGTTTTGCTTGTTTTGCCTTCCTATGCTAGTTGATTCTTGTTCTCATAAGTTGTTTGCTCACAAAATCCCTATGCATAGGAAGTGGGTTAGACTTAAATGTGCTTGCCATGTGATTCATGATGCTCTTATTATGTTTCAATTCTTATCTTTTATGCGAGCATCATTGAAATCATCATGCCTAGCTAAAAGGCAATAAAGAAAAGCGCTTGTTGGGAGACAACCCAACATTTACCCCTACTGTTTTTGTGTGTTCATATGATTAGGCTACTGTATTAATCATGTTTTATAGCTTTTGTTTCAAAAAGTGCCAAGTAAAGCCTTTGGGATAGTGTGGATGATAGTTGACTTGAATCTGTGCAAAAACAGAAACTTTTGCCTCTAGAAACATAATTGTTTAAATTCACTTGAGCGTCGAAAAATTCTGATTTTTTTTACATATGATTTATATACAAATTTTCTACGTGTTCCTATGTTTTCAGAATTTTTGGAGTTGCGTAAGTATGACTAATATTCAGATCTTTACAGACTTTTCTGTTTTTGACAGATTCTGTTTTCAATGCATAGTTTGCTTGTTTTCTAGTTTCTATGGCTTATACTGCTCAATATAAATTTTAGAAATAATATGCTACAGTAGGAATTGTATGAAAACAATTATGAATCTTGTCTTTGACAGTACCAAAGTGAAATGGTTTGCTCTTTATCATACTAACCTATCTCACGAAGTTCCGTTAAGTTTCATGTGATTGAAATTTTCAAGTTTTGGGTGAGATGTCGATATGAGGAGAATAAGGAGTGACAAGACCCTAAGATTGGGGATTCTCAAGGCACCCCAAGGTAATATTCAAGGAAGATCCAAGCAACTAAGCTTGGGGATGCCCCGGAAGGCATCCCCTCTTTCGTCTCCAACACTATCGGTAACCTCACTTGGAGCTATGTTTTCATTCGTCACATGATATGATTTTTTGCTTGGAGCGTAAATTTATTTTGTTAGAATTTTATTTATGTTATTTATAATAATGTTTTGCATCTTTTATTTCAATAAAAGTGGCATTGATAGCCTTTACTATGCTTATTTTACAAGTCTACATGTTGCTGTTTGAAAACAGAAAGTTTGCCGCTGTTGCAAAAATTCTCTAGAAAAGTCAGAATGTGATAAAATGCTGAAACTTTTTGAAAAATAAGATATGATAAATTTTGTACAGTTTGGTATTTTTTCAGAATTTTTGGAGTTATGGAAGTATGATGAATATTGAATTCTTTACAGACTGTACTGTTTTGGCAGATTGCTGTTATGTTTGCATTGTTTGTATATGTTTGCTTGTTTAATGATTCTATTTGAGGATAGGAGTATTAAATATGCACCCCCCCCCCCCCCCCCCCCCCCCCCCCCCCCCCCCCCCCCCCCCCCCCCCCCCCCCCCCCCCCCCCCCCCCCCCCCCCCCCCCCCCCCCCCCCCCCCCCCCCCCCCCCCCCCCCCCCCCCCCCCCCCCCCCCCCCCCCCCCCCCCCCCCCCCCCCCCCCCCCCCCCCCCCCCCCCCCCCCCCCCCCCCCCCCCCCCCCCCCCCCCCCCCCCCCCCCCCCCCCCCCCCCCCCCCCCCCCCCCCCCCCCCCCCCCCCCCCCCCCCCCCCCCCCCCCCCCCCCCCCCCCCCCCCCCCCCCCCCCCCCCCCCCCCCCCCCCCCCCCCCCCCCCCCCCCCCCCCCCCCCCCCCCCCCCCCCCCCCCCCCCCCCCCCCCCCCCCCCCCCCCCCCCCCCCCCCCCCCCCCCCCCCCCCCCCCCCCCCCCCCCCCCCCCCCCCCCCCCCCCCCCCCCCCCCCCCCCCCCCCCCCCCCCCCCCCCCCCCCCCCCCCCCCCCCCCCCCCCCCCCCCCCCCCCCCCCCCCCCCCCCCCCCCCCCCCCCCCCCCCCCCCCCCCCCCCCCCCCCCCCCCCCCCCCCCCCCCCCCCCCCCCCCCCCCCCCCCCCCCCCCCCCCCCCCCCCCCCCCCCCCCCCCCCCCCCCCCCCCCCCCCCCCCCCCCCCCCCCCCCCCCCCCCCCCCCCCCCCCCCCCCCCCCCCCCCCCCCCCCCCCCCCCCCCCCCCCCCCCCCCCCCCCCCCCCCCCCCCCCCCCCCCCCCCCCCCCCCCCCCCCCCCCCCCCCCCCCCCCCCCCCCCCCCCCCCCCCCCCCCCCCCCCCCCCCCCCCCCCCCCCCCCCCCCCCCCCCCCCCCCCCCCCCCCCCCCCCCCCCCCCCCCCCCCCCCCCCCCCCCCCCCCCCCCCCCCCCCCCCCCCCCCCCCCCCCCCCCCCCCCCCCCCCCCCCCCCCCCCCCCCCCCCCCCCCCCCCCCCCCCCCCCCCCCCCCCCCCCCCCCCCCCCCCCCCCCCCCCCCCCCCCCCCCCCCCCCCCCCCCCCCCCCCCCCCCCCCCCCCCCCCCCCCCCCCCCCCCCCCCCCCCCCCCCCCCCCCCCCCCCCCCCCCCCCCCCCCCCCCCCCCCCCCCCCCCCCCCCCCCCCCCCCCCCCCCCCCCCCCCCCCCCCCCCCCCCCCCCCCCCCCCCCCCCCCCCCCCCCCCCCCCCCCCCCCCCCCCCCCCCCCCCCCCCCCCCCCCCCCCCCCCCCCCCCCCCCCCCCCCCCCCCCCCCCCCCCCCCCCCCCCCCCCCCCCCCCCCCCCCCCCCCCCCCCCCCCCCCCCCCCCCCCCCCCCCCCCCCCCCCCCCCCCCCCCCCCCCCCCCCCCCCCCCCCCCCCCCCCCCCCCCCCCCCCCCCCCCCCCCACCTCTGAGAAAAAAGGCTTATTAAACTCCTTCCTGGCATGTAAGGCAATTTGCACCATATCATTGCTATCCAACCAGGAAACTTGCAGATAGTTCCAGATTCTCATACTGAAGTTACATTGGAAGAACAGATGGTTCCTATCCTCAATTACTCCAGTCGGGCATAGGACACAACTAGGTCCATCATCAATTTTCCAATGGCGTCGTTGAATCATATCCTTGGTGTTAACTCTGTCCATAATTACCAGCCAGGCAAACATTTTAATTGTCATGGTACAGCAACTCTTCCAAACCCAGCTTAGAATAGGATTGGCAGGAACAGGCTGGTGGGAAAAATCATAGTACTTTTTTGCAGAGTACTCCGCCTTTTTCCCATGCCTCCAAGTCCAGATATCATTACAACCATTGTCCAAGGAAGTCACAGATAACAAGCTTGATAACTGATTGAACTCCCTAAAAGCTAGTTCAGACAATGGTAAAGAAAACATTTGCTGCAAATTTCCTGCCTGTACCACTTCCATGACAGAGAGGTTCTTCTGCAGGCAAAAAGAGAAAAGCCTTGGAAATCTTTCTTGTAGAGGAATACAAGACTGGTCAATCTCCCAATGATCAGACCAAAATAGCACAGAATCTCCTTTGCCAACAGTGACAGAGGTAACAGCCCTAAACTTGTCCATTAATTTGCAAATGTCCCTCCACCAGAAGGAGCCACAAAGAGTAGTGTCATGAGGAATTCTATGAAAGTAGTATGAGTCCCACACCAAACGAACCCATGGCACATCTGCTTTATTATAGAATTTATTCAGGTACTTAAGAAGCAGTGCATCATTCTGTAATCCCAGATTTAGAATTCCAAGCCCCCCCTTCATCTTAGGCCTGCAGACAAGGGGCCAAGCAGCCAAAGAGTGCCCCTTTTCCTGACCATATTTCCTCCAGAGGCACTATCTTTGAATCCTTTCTAACTGCTTTAGAATACCTTGTGGCAAAGATAGACTACAAAGGAAGAATATAGGCAGTGAAGATATCACTGAATTTACCAGTTGCAACCTACTGCCTTGTGGTAAAAACCAAGAGCTAGCAGTTAGCCTTCTTTCCATGCAGTCCACCAAAGGTAGCAAATCAACAATTTTGGGCCGAGTGGTTCCAACAGGAAGTCCCAAATAAGTGAAGGGCATTGAACCTAGCTGGCAACCAAACTAAGCAGCAAGTGCAGAGGCAACAGAGGCTTCCACATTGATTGGGTACATTGAAGATTTATGGAAGTTAATTTGCAGTCCAGTTGCCAAAGAAAAGGAGTTCAGCACTGATTTGAGGACCTCCAACTGAGCCGAGTCAGCATTCACAAACAGCAAAGTATCATCAGCATACTGTACCACTAGATAATCAAGATCATGTGTTGGCAATGGCAAGGTTAGCAGGCCCTTACACAAAAGATCATTGATCATGGTCTACAAAAGATCAGCAGCAATCACAAAAAGCAAAGGAGAGATAGGATCTCCTTGCTTTACATCACATTTGCACTTGAAATGTTTTCCAGGCACACCATTTAACATGATAGAGGAGGTTGCAGAAGATAATAGCTGTTGAACCCAGGTGATCCATTTGCTATCAAAACCTTTTGCCACAAGAATTTTCAAAATTGCCTCATGCTGAACATAGAGTCAAAAGCTTTTTCAAAGTCAAGCTTGAGCAATATGATTGGCTTCTTTGAATGGTTGCATTGATGAATATACTCAAAAGTCCAAGCAATACAATCTTGAATTGTTCTTGATTTAATGAAGCCATACTGATTCTTATGAACACAGTTGGTGATTTCATCTTGAAACCTGTTAGCTGCCAGTTTAGTCAGAAATTTCAGTCCCACACTTGTCAAGGAGATTGGCCTAAAATCTCCTACACCCTTAGGTGTTTGCTTTTTTGGGATTAAAGTAATGAAAGCTTCATTGAGATTTTCCAAAAGTGCAGTTCCTGCATGAAATTCCTTCACCAGCCTAATAAAATCACTGGATATGACAGACCCGCATTTCTTCATAAAAAGGCCATTAAAACCATCTGGCCCTGGTGCCTTATCAATGGGCATTTCTTTTATGACCTTTTCTATCTCTTGTAGCTGAAAAGGTTTTGTGAGCACCTCAAGACCCTGCACTTTTGGGATAAGTGAGAGAATGTCATTGCCCAACAAAATTGGCTTAACAGTTCCCATTCTGCCCTTGAAAGCACCCAAAAATTCCTTAGTTATTTCCCCATGATCTGAAGAAACTGTTCCATCAGACAGTTGCAGCCTAGCAATAGAATTCTTCCTATACCTCTCTGTTGCCATGGCCCGGAAGAATTTTGAATTTTCTTCTCCCACCTTGATATATCTGATAGTGCACCTTTTCCTCCAGTATAAAAACTGCAAATGTAAAAGGTGCTCATGATGCATCTTAACTATCTTCCTGAAGTTGTATTCAGGTATGGATAGAGGCCTCCAATCCTCCAAATCATCCAGCCACAGAATTACCCAATTGCACTTTTCAATCAATGATTTGATATGTGATAGCCCCTTCTGCCATTTTTTGAGTGCAAACCTCAATGATTTCAATTTGTCCATAATAACTGCAGTTATATGAGTCTTATGTGAAGGTTTGTTCCAAACCTCACTTACACAGTCCATGAACCCAGGTTGATGCACCCAATAGTTTTCAAATCTAAAGATATGAGCTTTTGGAATTGAGGTGCAGATAGATATTACACAAGGAACATGATCAGACGTAGTTCTAGCAAGAGGTGCAACTTGTGTCATGGGATACTGATTTATCCAACTGGCAGAAGTAAAAAACCAGTCCAATTGCTCAAGAAGTGGAACATCCTGCATGTTTGACCAGGTGAATCTTCTACCTTTTAAAGGAAGTTCCAGTAGTCCTAAGTGACCAATGATCTCGTTAAAGATAAAGATGTCATTAACATCCCCACCAGGAAGATTACGATTGTCCATGGACCTAATGAAATTAAAATCTCCTAATAACAACCAATTTTGCTCAGGTTCCACCTGAAGATTATACAGCCAGTTAACAAACTCATCCCTCATTATACCCTGACAAGGCCCATAAACATTTACTAAAAACCACTGGTCACTATTATGCACCGAAGTAAAACTGATGACAATTCCAAAAGGCTTTACTTCAATTAAGGCACCCTTAAAAACATCTGAACACCACACTGTCAGAATACCTCCTGAGGCTCCTCTCGAGGGTGATTCAATGAACTGATCAAAACCCACAGGGGAAATGTTCTTAATTAATGAACGAGGATAATCTGATAACTTAGTTTCTTGCAAACAAGCAATCGCACACTGACTTTCAGTAATTTTCTCTCTAACAGAACGCTGTCGTGTTTCAGAGTTGAGACCACGAACATTCCAACACAGCACCTTCCAATTACGCATAGACATTTGATTCATGAGATAACCAGAAGCAAAGTAGCAAAAACTGTATGACATACAATGCCATACACCCCACGTCATAAGAAACAAAATGCATCCAGTTCTGATCACACTGCATAAAGTTTAGCACGACAAAACGACAGCAAATTTAACAGGCTCGCTACACCTAGATAAAGTTTTAAACTGCAACATTTAAACATCACTGGAGGAGGAGTCATCCTTGGGATTAGCCATAAGCTTATCCTTGGACAGCAGGTTGGGGTCCATCTCCAGCTCCGCTCCAATTGTTTGCAGCACGTTGAGAGGCGTGGATGGAGGAACATCTTCAGACTTGCCATTATCGCCAGCGTCGTCAGGATTGGGCTGGGCCTTCACTTGAATGGGCTTGGACCGGGGACGCCTTTTAGTGGGCTGGAGGGAAAGTTGTTCAAAACTCACAGGCTTAAACCCATCCAGTTTTGCCGCGCTTCTTGTACATCTCCGTACAGAAGTATCCACTAAAGGAGCCACGGTCTTCCTTCTTCTTGTCTGCTTCTTTCCGTTGGCCTGCGCAGAAGAAAAAACCACAGAAGAGGAATTGTCCTCCAGGCTGCCTAACACAACATCATCAGGGAACACCTCTCCAGACACAGCAAATTCAGACACTGCATTATCATTAGCACTGAGAACCTCATCAGGTGAACCTCCAAAAAGAGCTCTGGCAACTGGGCATTTAGCCACAATAGATTTCCTTAGAGCAAGGCTGCTGGGCAAGCTTGGCACCAATGAAGACATCTTCTGAGAATCATCAAAGGCAATTGTCCACGTGCACTTGGAGTATGTCACTGTCCCAAGTGGCTTAAAGAAGATAGGTCTAGGCACCTCCTTGACAGCAAATTCAGGTAGCAGATTTTCAAACGATCTCTTCCAGATCATCTCTGGAGGAAGCGGTGGCCCAGCCACAATCCTTGCCATGCCAATGAAGATCTGATGCTGTTGAATGACAGGAGGTTGATATGGTACAATTGCCAAAGGATTTTCCAAAATGGCCGGCTGCACATTGTCCTGTAATTGTTGCTCAGGCTGAAACTGATTTTGCTCCTCAAACTGAACCTCCACATGCTGTTCAACAGACCCAGAACCCTCAGGCTGATCAATCACAATAGAGACCTGATCCTGCTCTGGCACCACAGGCTATGGCGGCTGCTGAAGCTCATCCTCATTGTCCCACCAGTTTGCATTTCCCCACCCAGCATTTCCTATGTTATTTTCCGGAGGCAATGGAGATGCTACAGGCGCATCGTTCCATCCCAGCATTGGATATGGCGGAAGAACAAACATCAGATTGTCTTGCTGCAGGTTCCCAGGCAATGGGTGAGGATTTCCATCCAGAGGCATTGGATCTTCATCATTTGGCATCTGGTCAGCGAAGTCAGCGCCCAGCACATAACAAGCAGCAGTCCACGAAACCTGAGCTCCTCCCCATTCTGCATAGTCTCCAAAGACCACATCACGTGGCACCAATGGCGTGTCAGGAAAACTTGCCTCCACTAGAGTACGAACTAAATATGGATCCTCACTATCCCAAGAGTGAAATTTCCCAAAGGTGCCTACCGCCTGTGATATGAACTCCGTATTGCGATAATCAAGAGGAATACCAATGAACATGAGCCAACCCTTACGGAACCCATGACTCCCCTTAAAATTCTCACCCTCATCATGCTTCATAAATCTAATAAAACAATCATCACCCAGAGGAAATGGGGCATGCTGAATCAACGTATATCTGACAGATGGATCCCTGACTTGAAATAAACCAACCCCATGGAACCAAGGCTGAGCGGAACAAACCAGAGTACCTCTGTTCTGAAGGAACTGAACAATCTCTTCCCTGATCGGCCCGAGCGGTCCCTCTGGAGCAGGCATGACCTCGGCGACCATGTAATCCTCATGGCGGCGAGGAGGACGAGCCGCAGGCATGATGAAGGTGCGTGGAAGCCGCCTGTCTCCACCATCAATGATGTGATGGCCTGCCGGCATGAAGCGCTGTGGATCAAGCTCAAAGTTCGCCATGGCCGACCGCTTCGGGGAGGGGATGGGGTTTTCATTGGGAGAAGGAGGGGGGGATTGGCGCAATGTGGGCGGCGATGATGTGACTGGGCAAGCTATCCCAATAACTCCGGCACCGTTCCCCTGACTGGCAGGGTTTTTCGATATACTCGCACTTTGTTGTAGAGAAATTGGTCTCCAAGCCAATCCATTGGTGCGCGCAAAATCATTACAATCCTTGCTAGAGTGACCCGTGCGTGAGCAAGCCGAGCAGGCCGCTCGCATTCCACAAGAGGCTGCAAGGTGGCCCCTGTGAGAATACAGGGTACAGGTTAAAACACGCTCCACCATGTCATTGACCATGGATTCAAATTGTTGTGCAGCTTCTTGCGTGGTGGGTATTTCCCGCGGAGGGGTTGGTGGGCTTGGGTCAGTAGGTGCATCCAACATCTCAGAAACTGGGGTATTCTGAGACGAGGCAGGCCCAATAACAACAGGACCAGAGATTGGCCGAACAGAAAAATCCGGAGTCACTGGGCCAGATTGGTGTGCCTCCGAAGGTGATGGGCTAGATCCCAAGCTACCATTTTGAACTGGAGAAATTCCCGCTTCCGCAAATTGTGCAGAAAGATTACCAGAAACCACGGGCCGCGGATCCACAGGTACCAGATCAAGTGTGGGCGACGTGGTCGACCGGTGCAACTCCGGCAACGGCTCAACAGTACCAAACACGATAGGTGGCTGAGCCACCGTCCAATGCAAGTCAAGGGGGGGCGCTTGACGAATAACAACACGCTCATGAGCCGATAGATCATATCCCCCATCCATAATAGTATCAATGCAATTTTGAGAAGCAGGATATCTATAACCTTTGCAAGCAGAATACTGTTCAAACGTGGCAAAAGACAATTTCTTCTGAACAGTGGTAGCTGACTTAAGAGAAGATCTAACCGGAGGCTTATGCGTGGCCAATAGACCCAAAGAAGATCTACGTTTAGTAGGACTAATCAGAATCCACTCAGCATCGCATTCCTTACGCCAGATCTTAAGTTCCCGAACCCAATTAGGCCCTCCATTGCCCCAAAGATTGAAATAACATTTGAACAGATCGCAAGCAAAAGAACGCAAATCCATAATAATAAAGCCAACTTGCTTGCATGAGACTTGGAAAGAAAAAACCTTATCTTTGACATGAAGAACCCAAAGATTGATGGCCGATCCACCAATCGCAGCCTCCAGAGCTACCGCCACAGAGTTCTCCGACAACCGGAAAGCATGGCGGCTAACGGACACAATCAATGTGAAAGCCCTCCTTCGTCCCATTGGATGGACCGTTTGACCAGTAGATCTGAAAACCTCATCAGAGAAAACCCTACCCTTGGAGAAATCTAAGCCAAGGGTAGATCCACCAGACGAACCCATAGGAGATGGGTATTGCCTTGATCCAGAGGAGATGCCAAAGAGGATGATCGGAAGGGATCCACAGATTAGTGGAGGAGGATGGAGATCGCCGGTGGTGAGGTTAGCGCCGTGGTGGGAGGTGGGAGCGCCATTATAGCGGGTGATCTGATATGGTGGATAGTTATGCTGTACTCTCATGCTTATGTTGTTATCATTGTTTTGGATGTTTTATATGCATTAATATGCTATTTTATATGATTTTTGGGACTAACCTATTAACCTAGAGCCCAGTGCCAGTTCTTGTTTTGTCCTTGTCTTAGAGTTTCGCAGAAAAGGAATACCAAACGGAGTCCAAATGGAATGAAACTTTTGCGATGATTTTTCTTGGACCAGAAGACATCCAGAGGGCTTGGAGTGCACGTCAGGTAAGCCACGAGGCGGCCACAAGGTCGGAGGGTGCGCCCAGGGGGGTAGGGCGCGCCCCCACCCTTGTGGGCCCCTCGTGACTCCACCGACCTATTGCTTCCGCCTATATATTGTCAAATATCCAAAACCTTCCAGGGGAGCCACGAAACCACTTTTCCACCGCCACAACCTTCTGTACCCGTGAGATCCCATCTAGGGGCCTTTTCTGGCGTCCTGTCGGAGGAGATTCGATCACGGAGGGCTTCTACATCAACACCATTGCCTCTCCGATGAAGCGTGAGTAGTTTACCACAGACCTACGGGTCCATAGCCACTAGCTAGATGGCTTCTTCTCTCTCTTTGATTCTCAATACAAAGTTCTCCTCGATGTTCTTGGAGATCTATTCGATGTAATACTCTTTTGCGGTGTTCTTGCCGAGATCTGATGAATTGTGGGTTTATGATCAGCTTTTATATGAATATTATTTGAATCTCCTCTGAATTCTTATATGCATGATTTGATATCTTTGCAAGTCTCTTCGAACTATCGATTTGGTTTGGCCAACTAGATTGGTTTTTCTTGCAATGGGAGAAGTGCTTAGCTTTGGGTTCAATCTTGCGGTGCTCGATCCTAGAAACAGAAGGGGAACCGACACGTATTGTATTGTTGCCATCGAGGATAAAAAGATGGGGTTTTCATCATATTGCTTGAGCTAATTCCTCTACATCATGTCATCTTGCTTAAAGCACTACTCCATTCTTTATGAACTTAATACTCTAGATGCATGCTGGATAGCGGTCGATGTGTGGAGTAATAGTAGTAGATGCAGGCAGGAGTCGGTCTACTTGACACGGACTTGATGCCTATATTCATTATCATTTCCTTTGATATCGTCATAACTTTGCGCTTTTCTATCAATTGCTCGGCAGTAATTTGTTCACCCACCATAATATTTTCTATCTTGAGAGAAGCCTGTAGTGAAACCTATGGCCCCCGGGTCTACTTTCCATCATATAAGTTGCCGATCTACAATTTTAGTTTCCTATTTACTTTCTCTGCAATCTTTTACTTTCCGTTCCATAAACCAAAAATACCAAAAATATTACTTTACCATTTATCCATCTATATCAGATCTCACTTTGCAAATAACCATGAAGGGATTGACAACCCATTTGTCGCGTTGGGTGCAAGTTGGTGTTTGTTTGTGCACGTATTCGGTGGCTTGTGCATTGTCTCCTACTAGATTGATACCTTGGTTCTCAAAACTGAGGGAAATACTTACTCTACTTTGCTGCATCACCCTTTCCTCTTCAAGGGAAAAACCAACGCAAGCTCAAGAGGTAGCAGGGGTGTGTGTGTGCGTGCGCCCGAGGAGGTTTTGGTGTGTGTGTGTGTGGAAGGGGGCGGGGGGTGTGTTTGAGGAAATGACACGGGTACTAAAAATTGTACTACGCGGGAGTCAAACGCGGGAGTGAAATGCCGGGGCTATTGAAAATTTTGATGATGGTGCATGCACATGGTCCGGAGATAACAATCGTGTGTTATGAAACAGAAAAACCCTCGAGGCGGGAGGATATTTTCGAGGGATGCAGGCGGGATTGGGAACAAGAAACATCACACACGGTCCAGAGATAACAACCGTGTGTTATGAAAAAAAAACCTCTAGGCGGGCAGATATTTTTGAGGGATGCAGGTGGGATTGGGAACAAGAAACATCACACACGGTCGAAACACAATAACTGTGTGTTATCAAACAGAAAAAAGTTGCAGGCGGGTAGATATTTTTGAGAGGGGAAGCCTCGTGCCTTCGTGGAGCCCAATGTACTTTGCGGATGTGTGCGTGACAGGGGCACCGGCGTGGCACACGGTTAGTTTGAGTGAATCGTGTCTGTTGCGTCATCCGACTTGTCTAATGTTCATAAATTTGGCAAAAAATGACGCGGGAGAGGGTCAAAACACGAACACGCTTGCATGTGGACCAAATTTATGTATGAAAAGGGTGGTTTGATGTTCAAATACCAAATGCAACTTTGATGTGGCACCTATCTCGCAAAGCGCACGGTATTGCTTGCCCCCCCTTGTGTCGGCACGAAGGGAATCCTAAGCTATGAATGCATGACCCCCCACCGAGGTTCACCTAGCAAAGTGCGAAGTAGATAGCAGCCCCCCTCGTGTTGGCATGAAGGGAATCCTAAGCTATGAATGCATGCCCCCCTCATGTCGGCACGAAGGGAATCCTAAGCTATGATTGCATGCCCCCCAACCGAGGTTCACCTAGCAAAGTGCGAAGTAGCAGCTCCCTCCCCCCCCACACACACTTTCAGTCGGCGGGCGAGAGAGGCATCTCACCAAGATGGATCATAAAACGGACCAAGAATAATCCACCTTGGTCGTACAACCTCTCTCTTGTTGTTGGTCAAAGTGATGGCCATCCATGCGACCCCGGAGATGGGCTAGCTCACCAATAATCACGCAAGTAGCTAGTCCCCGAAGACAACCACTGCATGCATGTGGCTCAAACATATATATTTATGGAGAGATGTGTTTTTAAATACACAATGGAACAACTTTGATGTGGCACCATGATTTCGAACTAGAAATCCCCACACTGAGTCAGGGTTATTAGGTTGATGATGCATATGTATGTTACACCACACTTCAAGCCGACGACGGGGATTCATGCATGCATAGTATATGTGCTCAAACTTAATTAGGTCTGAGTCTCACCATGACCTATACTACGATAACACGAACCAAAGGAAGAATCCACCATGGTAACCAATCTTGTTGTCGGTCAAGGTGATCATGGATGTCCACGCGGGCCCACGAATATATAGGCTTGTCGCCGATAACCACATGAGGGAGTGTACCGTTCAAAGACAACCATTCACTACTGCAGGATGCTGCTAACGCGACACTAGGATCAGAGACCCTTCAACGAAACTGTGTGCGATGCAATAATCGCAAACGGTGGTGTAAAATAACCCTAAAAAAAGGTGCAAACCGTTTGCAATGGAGGATGCATCAAACACGGTTCAGATTTTAGTTCCGTGTGCGATGCAGGGCATATGGTTGATCCATACAAACTGTTTGCGATTAGACAGAACAACAGAAATGGGCAGCAATATCAATGTGTGTGCGATGTACGGCATACAGTTCACTCCGATGAACTGTTTGCGATGATCGAGGAGAACACAAATGATTCGGTGTAACAAGATGTGTGTGATACCCGTTAAACAGGTCGGTAATCAGAATTGTGTGCGATCATTATAGACAGCCCATACGGACTATTTTTGTGAATTGTGTGCTCGACAGGGCACACAGTTCAGCAAACCAACCTATGGGCGATAATGTAGAAGATCTCTGTCAAATACTTATTACTAACCGTCTGCGATGAGATTGATAGGATAAACAGAGATAACACATTAATATGAGCGAATGGAAACAGAGATATGTACAGTCTGCTTAATTTAGTCCTTCTTGTTGTTGTTGTTGTTGTTGGATGGCCCCGCAACATCGTCTTGGCGAGGACGCTTCTTGCTGCTGATGGTTGGCTTTTCATCGCCGCCGCCATTGTTGTCGTCGTCCTCCTCCTCCTTGTTCGACCATTCCTCCTCCTCATCATCGTCGTCCTCTTCTCCATCCTCCAATGGCTCCTCGTCCATCTGGTTGACATCTGACAACTCCGGAGGTGGCGTCCCTTCCATGAACCAGATATAATCGAGGTCTGGGCTCGACGCCGGACTCATGGAAGACGAGCGGGATGATTCCGATGTTGACCTATCATCGGGTGCTAGACTGCTGGCCGAACTATCGACCTCGCTGTCACTCGACAAGGCTGTAGAGTGTGTGCCACTGTGTAGCGCGGCCTGCCGGGGACGATGAAGATGGTGGACACTTAAGCGGGGTATGCAGAGAAGAGGAAATGCCAATTGAAGCGGGGGTTGACGTATTATCTAACCGCTGATATAATCAACCGCAATTATTTGTACCCAGTCGCTCCAAATTCCCGGGGTTGCGCAGGACTCCTATTGGCTGGTTTATTTTTTTAGGAAAAAAAGAGGGAACAAGTTTTGGGATTATGCACCGGTACCGGTACGAACGGAGTAGGACAGTTGGCAAGCAATACATTGAGCTCTTCTTATTGATAAAGCCAGTAATAATCAAACTACAAAGGAAAAGAAAAAAAGACAAAGGAAAATGTATGCACGAATCTTCGCGTAACATCAATGGCATAGGACCTAGATGTGCATTACTTAGAGCACATCTAGATGTGCTTTAGCAATACTGTCAAACAAAATCCCTAATCATCATTGCAAACAACGCATAGAACATGGCTAATGCGACAACCAGAACTACACATGCTAGTTCCTTCTTGTCTCTTGCTTTCATCTGTTGCCTGTGATTGATTCTTTCTTGCTTCATCGTACTGATTGTACATTCCAGATCAGCCAGTTTCTTCTTCAGCTTTACGTTATCTTTTGCGAGCTTGGTGATAACATTCCGAGCCCTGCCATGCCATTCTTCATCCATCCAGTTAACAAAGGCACAAGCCTCATATCCCTGCCAATGTTAAATAGTATTCAGGATGAGCGATGGCATTAACTGAAGTAAAATGATGAACTTAGCACTAACCTCTAAGGGGCAACTGAGAAACCGCCTGCCAATGTCAAATCCCTCCATGCATACACGTCGAGCGGGAGTGTGCCTGTGCACACAACTCAGCTTTTGGTACTTCTCGGTGGTGCAAAACTCAGAGTCGAACTCGTGTTGCAGGAGTCTAGAGTCATGCTCCGGATCCGATGGCAGATCGCTTTCCTGGGGGGAGGGGGTCATTCAGGACGGATTCAGCAAGGAGCTATACTTTGGACATGCTAAAAATGATCGGGATAGATTGGAACCCAATAGGACGATTCGGATCTGTAGTACACCTGCCTTCTGATGACCTTAGGCAAGTGCTCGGCGGCGACTGCCGTCGTGGCGGCGATACAAGCAGGAGCAGCCGCACCGAAACCATCAGCACCAATCGTCCGCATTCCCCCAATGTCAGCGCCACACGAGGGAATTTGGAGGCTATGTAGGGATTTGGGGGAAATGGGGAAACTGTGGGGATAAGCTAACGGCCGGGAACTACTTATGGCACTATATGTTGTATACGGCACACTGTTTATACATGTCGTTTGTGTTAGGTATTACAACGTCACACACGATTTCCGCCCCAAACCGTGTGAGAAGACAACATAGGTTACACATGGTTGCCGTTACATAACCGTATGTGATGTACTACCCTGTCCATATAATTGAGTGACAGTGATAACGTGTAAACAGCCGCTTTGCGAATATCCGTAAAAAAATAGTCGCTCTGCATATAGAGATGGCGGCGGCGGCCTAGGCAGCGGCTACCGGAGAAGAGGTCAATCCTCAGTCGGTGGGCGGTGGTGGCGTCATAGGAGGTCAATCCTCGGTCTGCGGCGGGAGATAGGAGGAGCTCAACCATCGAGGTCAGCGGCGGCATGATTCGAGCACATCCATCGCGGTCGATGGCGGGATAGTGGAGGTCGAACTTCAGGCAGCAGCCGCACTAAGCTTTGCTCCTCGACCCTGCTGTCTCGGCGTGCCACCGCATCGCGCTTCTTTGTCTGCTGGGTGGAGGTCTCCGCGCGGCTAATTAATTAAGGTATTCTTTTCGTGAGTGGCTTAATTAAGGTATTCAATTCCTAAGGGTAGTGTTGTACTAGTACTCTGCTTGTAAATTGACTGGCCATTAATTTTTGTCATTGCACGTCTGGATAACAACATGGAGCGCCCTCAGTAATTAAGAAAATAAAACCTTGTGATTTATGCACGCATCTTTGGGCAGCAGTTAATCCGTGTATTAATGTTGTTGTTTTGTTTTTAATTACCATTCGTGTGGTGCAGATGGAACGATCTCGATGGATGAAGAATCGGAAAACCGCCGATTTTATCAGTGGCGTGACAGAGTTCATGAATTTGGCTGAAAGTACAAAGAGGATAATTGGTGATGCGGATTACATCCTGTGTCCATGTACTGATTGTGCCAATACAGAGTCACATGAAGTTGCAGATGTCCAGTTGCACTTAGTCTCTAGGGGATTCATGGATGGATATACACGTTGGACCAGACACGGTGAAGAGGAGGTCATGGATGAAGATACCCAGGGCAGCGAGATGCCAAACCCCGATCAGTGTCACATGGATGTTGAATCTAACATCGGGGCAGAGGCGTCAAGCTACCAATGGAACACCGGAAAGCCGAAACGCCCACTGGAAAACCAAGACATCGACGCAGATGACGACGATCTTGATATGCCAAATTTTGCTGCTATGATTGCAAATTTTGAGGGCCCAAAAAAGGATATGATTGGGTACAAGGATCTGCCAACCATTGATGCGGAATCCAAGAAAGAATTGTATCCAGGTTGCAAAAAGAAATATTCCTAGTTGAGTGCCACCCTGGCGCTTCTCAGATTTAAAGCAGCAAATGGTCTATCAAACAAGGGCTTCACGGAGATGTTAGGTCTTTTCAAAGAAATTCTCCCCAGAAGCACGAATGAAGCGAAGAAAATTGTTTGCCCATTGGAACTTGAAGTACAGAAGATACATGCTTGTGTGAATGATTGTATATTGTACCTTGGTGAGTACAAAGATTTGCGTGCATGTCCCACATGAAAGCATGCACAATACAAGCGCGAGAGAGCAAAGTACAAGTACAAATTGGACGATGAGATCAAGACAGGAATCCCGTTCAAGGTTGTTTGGTACTTGCCTTTAATTCCAAGGTTGAGGCATTTGTTTGCAAACCCTAGAGAGGCAAAGAGGTTGCGGTGGCATCATGATGAGCGGATTGTGGATAAGTTTATGAGGCACCCAAAAGATGGGGCTCAGTGGGAATTAATCGACAAGAAGTTTGAAAAATTTGCCAAGGATCCTAGAAGTATAAGACTCGGGGAGTGTACTGACGGGATTAATCCTTTTGGTGATATGAGCACCAATCACAGCACATGGCCGGTGCTTCTATGCATATATAACCTAGCTCCTTGGTTGTGTATGAAGAAAAAATACATTATGATGTCAATGATTATCCAAGGCCCGAAGCAACCTAGAAATGACATCGACATTTACTTTCAACTACTGGTAGAAGAACTGCTGACAGTGTGGATAGATGCGCCTGCTGTAAAATGTTATGATGCTTACAGAAAGGAGATTTTTGATCTACATGCGATGCTGGTGCACACCATTCAAGATATGTCGGCATTAGGCGACACATCAGGGCAGAAAATGAAGGGAGATGTAGGGTGTGTCACATGCATGGATAGGACAGCTAGCAGAAGACTTCCTAACTCGCACAAAACCGTGTATTTGCGTCATCGTAGGTTCTTATGGAAAACTCACCCATACTGAAAGATGAAAGCTGAATTTGATGGTACGACAGAGGCAAGTGTGGGCCCAAGAACCTATGAAGGGGAGGTAGTCCACAACATGGCTAAAAAAATTAATGTTGTGCTTGGCAAGAACCACCCTTTGACGGTGAAACAAACACCCAAGGGTCAAGTGTTTAAGAATAAATCAGTGTTCTGGAAATTACCTTGCTGGGAGATTCTACGTGTATGTCGCTGCATCGATGTCATGCACGTAGAGAAGAACGTATGTGAAAGCATCCTTGGTACTCTGCTAAAGATTAAAGGTAAAAGAAAGGATGGTGACGGTTCACGGCTCGATATGCTTGCTGATCAATCAAAATGCAAGAGTGAAGCAGAAGATGATGACAAATTCATCAAAGCTCGCCAGAGTTACAATTTCAGTACAAAAGAAGCAACACAGTTCTTCACCTATTTGTTGTCAGTTAAGACACCCACTTCCTACTGCGCAAACATCAGAAGTCTTGTGGATGTGAGCTCAGGTAAAATGAAGTTGGGACACATGAAGTCACATGATTGCCACGTAATGTTGACACAAATCCTCCCGGTGGCCATCAGGAATCTGATGGACATAGATATAAGAAACACACTCATTGACCTCTGTGATTTCTTCAACCAACTATGGCAGAAAGTTGTAGATCCTGAAGAGTTGGATCATATGCAAGATGATATTGCAAGAATATTGTCCAACCTAGAGATGTTTTTCCCACCGTCATTCTTTGATGTCATGGTCCATCTCACTGTGCACCTTGTCTATGAGATAAAGTATTGTGGTCCTGTGTTTCTTCGCAACATGTATCCCTTCAAGCGGTTCATGGGAATACTGAAGCGCTTTTGTCGGAACCGAAACCATCCAGAGGCAAGCATCCTACAAGGTTATACCGTGGAGGAGGTGGTTGAGTTTTGCACCGAATACATGAAACAAAGACCTATAGGTTTGCCCCTCTCTTGCCACGAGGGAAGGCTGAAAGGTAAGCTGGTTCATGCTGGCACACAAATGGCTGCACCCGGAGAATTGGCAGAGAAAGCCCATTTGACGGTACTGCTTAACAGCCCAGTTCTCAGCGCTTATGCCAAAGAACACTTGGCAGAGATACGCCAAAGCTTCTTACCAGTGATGCCTTCATCAGATGTGGAGATGAAGGAGCACACTAAGAACTACGCCGAATGGCTGAAGAATCATTTGGCACAAGGATCCATCGATGACATTGCTACGTGGTTGGCACAAAAGCCATCACCTATGGTGTTGACGTACCAGGCATATGACATAAATGGATACACGTTCTACACTGAGGAACATGATCAGAAGACCTCATATCAGAACAGCTGTGTTCGAATAGAACGCATGACTGTAAATGAAGCTGATAAAAGGGTATACTATGGAACCATCAAAGAGATTTGGGAGCTTGACTATGTGAAAGTTAAGGTGGCATTATTCAGGTGCGCATGGATCCCTCTTGGTCAGGTAAGGATTGATGAGTACAGGAAGACCTGTGTTAACAGGACAACGATGGCATATCACGCAGACCCATTCTTTCTTGCCAGCGATGCTACCTAGATTTTCTTTGTGGAAGACCCCTTGCATAAGAACTACCATGTAGTGATGCACGGGAAGAGAAGGGTACTGGGTGTCGACGATGTCACCGATGAGGACGAGTACGATGAATTTGATGAGTTGCCAGCCAAGGGATCACACACCCGTGTAACAGAGAAGCGTAAAATCATCATAAAACCCAAGTTCATTCGGGGTCAACTTAATGATCCCAGTTCCCCCATGTACTTGGGAATTAAGCCGTAAGACTAGTCTTTATGCCTACCCTGCAACTTAATTCGTTCAATTTAGAACTGTCGCGTGTACTGAATTTGTGAGTTATGCCCGGTTTTCTGTTGATGTAAGAACCGTTAATATGTTGACCTTGATATGCTATCAGCTTAGGCAATGAATATGAACTATTTTTTGTTGTTATTATTATTATATCATAGAGGTAGC
Organism: Thinopyrum obtusiflorum; assembly: GCA_036873465.1. Classification (NCBI taxonomy): domain Eukaryota; kingdom Viridiplantae; phylum Streptophyta; class Magnoliopsida; order Poales; family Poaceae; genus Thinopyrum; species Thinopyrum obtusiflorum. The sequence goes on from JAAAWM010012079.1 coordinate 115,446, forward strand.
ACACTCAATTGATCTCACTACAGTATGTGTGTACAAAAATATGCAATCTGGTTTGCGAATAGCACACGATTCGTTGATGAAAGCCGTGTGCCGACCAAACCCCACCACGATCTGAGTCGTGCTTTCTGATTGGCCAGAACCCAAACCCCACGGATCGTACGTCTGCACCGTTGGATGCTCCCAGATCGAACGGCGATCCTCATCCCTTTCGACAGCACATGCAGTTCCGGTTGTAATTTTATTTACATGCACAAAATGCACGTTAATATAAAAAAATGTCTTAAATATAGCTAACGATACCTGAAATGCGCCAGAAAATCAAACCTGTGGTATAATGGTGATTGTGTACCGTGGAAATTTTTATGAGGCCAAACAATGAAGTCATCGGCCATAGGAGTTTGAATTGACACGTCTCCTTTTGGAAACCATGATCCTTCATGTGAGATGCCCTAGTGGCCGCACCCGCGGCCGAAATGTTTGAAACTTCTCCCCGCTTCTCAAACAGACGGATGAAAACTCACAAAGCAACGCACAAATGATCTGTACACCTTCTTTGCTAGGCTGATAGTAAAGGGGTATCATAGCTAGTATCATGCATGCCAACTAGGCAATTTTGATGAGTTGTCATAGAATTAAATGAAGAAAGAGATGGTTAAGTATCATATCATGAAACCGTATCATAATAAATGTTATGCTACTATGTGTCATGCATGAGACTAGCCACAGTGGGAGTAACTTCAGCAGTAACATCGACTCGAACTCAGCAAACTTGCTTATGTGTGGCAATAAGTTAATGAGGAGAGAGATAGTTTGAGTAACTTAGCTAGTTACTGTAACATCACATGTCCAATGCAATATGAGTCTATAACCTAATAAATGAAGCTTTGCAGGACACTACACTTATGTTACTACACACTATGAAGGTAGTAACATAGTCTAGGGATATGTGTATGTTACTAGTGTATGTTACTCTCCATTGTGGCTAGTCTGACAATAAATAAAGTACTACATATGATACTACTCTATGATACTATGCATTGGACTAGCCACAGTGGGAGTAACTTCAGCAGTAACATCGAGTCCAGCTCAACAAATTTGCTTATGTGGCAATGAGTTAATTAGGAGAGAGGTAGTTTGAGTAACTTAGCTAGTTACTGTAACATCACATGTCCCAATGCAATATGAGTCTATAACCTAATAAATGAGGCTTTGCATGTTACCATACTTATGAAAGGTAGTAACATAGTCTAGGGATATGTGTATGTTACTAGTGTATGTTACTCTCCATTATGGCTAGTCTTAGAGCAAGTACAATAGAGTGACATAAGCAGGCTATAAGGAATAGAATAATATATATGTGCTTATTAGTTGTAGGAAAGAGAAGAGGAGAGAGAAGAGAAGAGGGCTCTTGGTTAGTAGAGCCAGCAGCAACACGAGACCCAAGACACTTTGTGAGGATGTAAGGTGGGCCAACTATTGATAAACTAGTACATATTTAAAACTTATTATTGTACATGCCGGCTAAGAGGTTGGCTGTATATGACATGGCAACTTCTTATAGCCGACCGTTGGCTGTATTATTAACCATGCTCTTAGTGAGGTAGCTAGTATATCATAGACTAGCTAGTATCATAGTCCCTCCTTTCCGGTTTATAGGGATCAATTCAAAAATCTCACCAACCAAGGTAGATGGTGACTGGTGGAATACTTTTTGTAGTTTGCAAAAACACCCAATTAATGCTTTTGTTTTCCTCAAAAAATTATGTTTACCAATGTATTAATTGCAATACATGCATGCATAAAGTACATGCATTGGTCAATTTTCTCTTAATACTTGCATGCAATGATTTAATGCACCTTGGAATCTGAACATGTGATGGGGAACAACCAAATTGATCCTTATAAAATGGAAAAACAAAAATTTTGAGATAAGCCTATAAACCGGAAAGGAGGGAGTATATATGCATGATACTAGTATATGATCGGTAATACCTCCGTAATGCGCGCATGCATAGTATCATAAGTTAGTATCTTAGGTTGCCTTATTAATTACCATGCATGACACAAAGTAGTACAACGTTTAATATGATATGGTATCATGATATGATACCACACCCTCTCTTTACTCATTTAACTGTGTGCCACATCATCCAAAAAGTCTAGTTGGCATGCATGATACCGCTTGATACTCCCATATAACGTCCAGCCTTAGGGTGGCCATAGTGGGAGTATCATAGCCGGTATCATGCACTCGGGAATAGCAAATATGATGATGTGGCAAAGAAGCAGTAACATAGGTAGATACCGTAACATATATATATATATATAATAAATGCTATACTACTTTGTGTCATGCATGGCCATAAATACGGCCATCTATGATATATACTACTCTATGATACTATATATGCACTATGAAGGTACGTACGTAGTATCATGCATACACTAGTATCATATGCATGATACTATATATAGTATATGATACTCCCCACTATATAAGGCTGGCCATAGTGGTGGTATCATAGCCGACGATGTCATGCACTCGGAAATAGCAAGTATGCTGATGTGGCAAAGAATTAAATATATATAGAGAGGGTTAGAGTAACATATAGGTAGATACCGTATCATATTAAATGCGATGCTAATTTGTGTCATGCATGGCAATAAATATGATCTATGATACTATACTCTATGCATACTATGCGCTATAATTAATTAAAGGTAGCATCATACACTAGTATCATATATATATATATGCATGATACTAGTATATGACACTCTCCACTATGAGTAGCCTAAGTATATATAGCCTAACTAAAACACCCACATGTAGTTGTAGTAGGGTTTTTGACTTTAATTAATTATATGCACTAAAATGCAATGCAAGGTACGTGCAAAGAATGACTTAAACATAGCAGACGACCTGAAATGGGCCGAAACGATGTAGCTAGTAACTGACGATTTGTAGTCTGAAGTGCCGCATCTCCTTTTGGAAACTATGATCCTTCTTGTGAGATGCTCCGGTATGGAAGGTGCGAGCACCAACACTTGTGCCAAACTTTACCAAATTTTTTCCATGCGATCGTGAGAGCACGCGACAGTGACACAATGTTTTTCGTTATTTTCCGGACTCTATATGCACTTCCTGAAATTAAAATACCAACAAGGCCTATGCCTCTGGCCGCACCCTGCGGCCGAACTGTTTGAAGTTTTCCCCCCCCCCCCCCCCCCCCCCCCCCCCCCCCCCCCCCCCCCCCCCCCCCCCCCCCCCCCCCCCCCCCCCCCCCCCCCCCCCCCCCCCCCCCCCCCCCCCCCCCCCCCCCCCCCCCCCCCCCCCCCCCCCCCCCCCCCCCCCCCCCCCCCCCCCCCCCCCCCCCCCCCCCCCCCTAGGGTACAATCGTGATTTCTTACCGTGGAAAAAAATTGGAGGCGAAACGATGAACTCATGTTTTCATTCGAACAAATATATGATGTTAGGTAATGTAAATGTTTTCAAATAACACACGGTTCACTCACGAAAGCCATGTGTCCACTAAGCCGTTGCCGATGCCCTCCCCCCTCTGCCACGCGCGCGATCTAAGTCATGCGTTCTGATTGGCCAGAACCCAAACCCCACGGATCGTACGTCTGCACCGTTGGATTCTCCTTGATCGAACGGCGATCCTCATCCCTTTCGACAACACATGTAAATGTTTTCAAATAGCCCCTCCCAAAAAAAATGTTTGCAAATAGCACAATGTTCACTCACGAAAGCCGTGTGCCTACCAAACCGTGGCCGATGCCCCCCTTGCTGCGCACGCGATCTGAGTCGTGCGTTCTTATTGGCCAGAACCCAAACCCCACGGATCGTACGTCTGCACCGTTGGATGCTCCCAGATCGAACGACAATCCTCATCCCTTTCGACAGGAAATGCAGTCCGGCTAGGAATTGATTTATATGCCAAAATGCATGGTAAATGCCAAAAAATGTCTTACATATAGCACACGAGACCTGAAATGTGCCAGCAAATCAAACCCGTGCTATAATTGTGATTGCTTTACGTGGGAAAAATTTAGAGGCGAAACGATGAACTCACGTCTTCATTTCAAAATTAGTATGTCTTCATTTCAAACAAAATTATTCTGTTTGTGCACACGGGCGCTTAGAGGCAACCGTTTGCATAGGTCTTTCCACACGCGCGGCGACCTGGGATATTTTTCACCCTTTTCACCTAGGGCGTCAACACCCCCCCCCCCCCCCCCCCCCCCCCCCCCCCCCCGTTTCACTCAACTAGTCCACCCAATCTCCATCGCCAGCTCCACCCTCCCCCAGATCCACAGCAGAACCCTCTCCGGCACCGCCGTGCTCACCCCGGTCGTGTGCCCGCTCTTCGATGTCAAGCCTACCTCCACTGCCATTCCCAACACGCGGGTGGCCCGCGCCTCGCCGTATTCATTTGCTTGCCAGCCACCCTCGAGCATATCGATGCAGTAACCCTCGCCTCTCCTGTGGTCCGGCCGGGTTTGCATTAAGAAGCCTGTTAGTTACTGCTCTCCATCGCGGTGAGGCATATTTCCTCGCAATCCCTCCTCCAATTTCATTCCGTATGTTCCCAAATTGGCTATAAAATAACGGATAGCGTATATATGTTCATTATCTACCTTCCTTACTACATATAAGCTGTATTTGTTCCAATAAGTTACTGCCTATTTACAGACCGCGGGCTCCCGAGTCACACAAACTTAACGAATTAGCCGTACATTTTCTAAATTATTGCATGCCATGTTTACAAAGCTTGATACCAAGTTGTTAGTTTTATGCTTATCCTCCTTTCCTGAGTTTCGCATGTGTTCTCTGTAGATGCCGAGTAGCAGCGACAACACTCGTGCTTCAGGCGATGTATCTTCATCTGATTCGGACAACCCTAGGTCTTCAGCAGATTGCGAGGGATCAAGTAATCTTGAACGGGAAAGAGCTGCAGCAATTACCCTTCCGGTCAGGACACAGAGGAATGCTCCAAGGAAGCCCAAACACCAGCCTAAAGGTGTATATGAAGTAACCGAGATTGATTTAAAGTCTTGGGCTCCAACTAAACCAGATAAACCACACATGAGGTTCAGGAGTGTGTGTGCAGTTGTTGGCAGGGCAAGGCTCAACATTAATCTGTCGGGGTTTCGGAAGGCTGACACAGAAACACGGCAAAGGATAGTCCGGGAGATCATTGATCACTTCAACGTTCCAGAGCAGTGGAGAATGCAGGTGGAAGACGCTGCACTGAAGAAGGCTAGGGATGCTTGGAGAAACTGGAAGCACGTGTTGTACAAGAAGTACTTGAGTGAAGGCAAGGACCCAATCCCCGCATACCCCCAAATTACCATGGCAAACTGGGCAGAATTCAAAAGGGTCAGGGCAACTAAAGAGTTTGCTGAGAAGAGTTTCAAGCAATCGGAACTTCAGAAGAAGAACATACACCCCCACCGTATGGGTGTGGCAGGATACTACGGCATGAAACTGATATGGGAACTGGAGGACAAAGAAGTAGTAGCGGTGGGTGGGAATCCGGCCTTTAGTGAAATCAGGGGCGAATGCGCCAGAGACTACTTGCAGGCACGTGGAAAGAGGCGTGATGACGGAACTTATTACTTTGAAAACTCACGTGACGCCGAACTGTATCAAGTGATGTTAGAGGCTTCCAAGATCTCTGGAAGGTTCTACAGGAACTCAGGGCCATGTGACATTCTGTCCATTGCTCTGGAAACAAAAGAGCCCCCTGGCCGTGCAAGGGGTATAGGTGTTAATGTCCTGCACAAGAGAGCTTTCACACTCAGCAAAGAAGAGAGGTTCAGCATGAAAAAAGCAAGGAGTGAAATGAAGCAGAATGCATTGTATGAAAGGTTGAGGAAGGGGATTTATCCGGCTGTTTGAAAGGATGTTGAGGAGTCAATGATGATGCAGAAGACTCTAACACTGACAGATAGCCAGCAGATGGGAGGGGAGGCGGGCATGGCGGATGCTGCTTATTGCGCGACAACACCGCACAAGAGTAGCCGTGCATCATCTGACCCCAGCGACACTGAGACTACAGCTGCTCATGATGATGCTATATCTGATCTATCTGAAATGAAAGGCAGACTGAAGGGCGTGCTTACACATTATGAAGGTACATTAAAATGTGCAACAACCTGGATTTGCCCACCCTGGATAGCCAGCAGATGGGAGGGGAGGCGGGCATGGAGGATGCTGCTTATTGCGTGACAACACCGCACAATGGTAGCCGTGCATCATCTGACCCCAGCGACACTGAGACTGCAGCTGCTCGTGATGATGCTATATCTGATCTATCTGGAATGAAATTCAGACTGAAGGGTGTGCTTACACATTATGAAGGTACATTAAAATGTGCAACAACCTGGATTTGCCCACCCTTCTTGGAAGATGGCCTCTTGTTGGACAATGTGCCATTGAAGCCGGGCTGTGTGAAGTGTTGCGTGACTGAAGTAAAGCCTGGATTCAATGAATTTGCCCTGAAGAATGTGCTAGGAGACTTCAAAAAGCAAAGGACCTTGGGAGAAACACTGTTACATCACATCTAGTGGCCAGAAAGGAAATAGAGTTCATCGATGAGATCCCTGAAGCCCCGCCAAGAGCAACCACTGTCGCCCCTCAACCGGTGACGCTCTCCTTGCCACAGCAGCTCTCGCGGGCTGATGCATCAACCTGTGATCAGCCGGCCCGACTTTGTGGCATACAGGCCATGTCATCCTCTGCCCCAAAGCAGCCAGTGGCAACGCCTACAACTGCTGAAGACGCACCACCGGCTTAGATGTCGGCCGCTGAAGCAGTGGGGGGAGACCCAGCTACAGCACATGCTCAGCAGACCAACATGGTGGAACAGACTACTAAGCAGTCTGATGCTTCGGAACCGCCTGCTAAGCAGTCTGTAGGTCCAGAACCGACTGCTTATCAGTCCGTCGGTCCGCAGTCGCGTGATCAGCATACCAATGCGTCAGCACTTCCTACTCAGCAAACCAACACGTTGGCACTGCCTCCTCAGCACACCGACAAGTTGGCACCACCAGCGCAGAAACCCGACATAGCTTCAACGCATGGTCAGTAGTCCGATGCCTCTGCTCCTACAGCCCAGCAGTCTGTCACAGCAGCACTGCCAGCTTAGCGGTCTGGCATACATAAACCGTCTGCTAAGCAGTCTATCCAAGCTTCACCGTCTGCTCGGTAGTCTACCTTGCAGGCAACCAGACGTTCTGCCAGAAATGCTTCAAGTACCAAGAAGGAAGTGGCCAAAAAGGCTACACCCCCGAGGAAGCACGGCGGGAAAGTGAAGAGGAAAGAGAATGATTGCCTCTTACTTAAAGCACTCATCGCCCAGAACCAAATTAACAGCAGCTTGTTCGAATCGGGAAGTAATATTATTTCTGACACCATGGATGATGAAGAAGTACGATTGTTGCTTGCTAAAAGTAAAGCAGACGTACTTCAAGCACGCTATTACGTCCATGGACATCCATTTCTTGTTGGCGAATACTTTGATGAGTGCAGCTCCAGTTGCCGCGAGTTACATGAATATTGCATGGATCTAATGTTAGCAGGTCATCATGGTTTGCTAGTCCACTACAACAGATATCATTTTCGACATGATGCTGGTTCCATCGATGTGAGTTTCGAGGACTTACATCTCTTCTTCAACTTCAACGTGCTCGATGCCACTCTTGTTAGATGCCTGATTTTGTAAGTACTTAACAAACTCTGATCAACTTCTCCATACAAGGCTGTCAATGATAAACAGCTAACTGCATTTTATTCCTCTCAGGGGATTGAACGCGTAGAGAAGAAAAAGGGAGAGTGTGTATTTCATGGATCCTGAATTAGCAAATGGCACAACAATACATGGTAAGGACCTACGGGACTGGGCCATTAACACGGTCGTCCGTCTCTTCGAAAACACGTCCAATGCAGAATCATTTCTCTGGCCATATCATGAATGGTAAGTCAAGTAAACAACCACGCATACACTTATTGTCTTTCAGATTTGACATAATTCGTAAGTTCATGGCTTTCTTAATATGTAGCAATCACTGGATATTGGAATTCATTGTTCCAAACAAGAACACAGTTTACTACATCGATTCTCTCAGAGAGTCAACAAACGCTCAGGATCTGACGCATCTTCAGCAATTCATGGATAGGTATTGAATTCTATGATGTTGAAATTAATTTGCATTCATATCTGGTTCAATAATTGATGTTGTCAAAATTCATCATCATTTGTAGTGTGCTCGCATTGTGGAAAACTAAACCAGGGAACCTGTTCAAGAGGGAACTACCTCTGCAGCACGAGATAGTTTCTCTGGTAACACGCCGAAATCCGTTATTTTGGGAAAATTTATCCAACAGTCTGCAAATACCTTTCCTTACGCTAGTCAAATGTTCAAGCTTCTAAATAAACCTCTTTCTATTTTGTCCAAAGAAAAAATAATACATCTAACACCGGTTAGGTTGTTCCTAACATGACAAATACATGACTAATTCTGTACTAAAAAAATCAGTGTCCTCAGCAAGAAGCAGGGACCAACCTTTGTGGATACTATGTTTGCAGACACATGATCTCCATCTGCAAATCTGCTGATAGTTGTGACGATCCTTGCGAATTAGTACCAGTAAGTCTATCTTAATTAATATCTTCTACTCCACTCATATGGCACATTCTGATCTTAAATATACTGCAGCTCGTCTTAAAACCGAGGAACCCTGAACCGCTCCTGGCTGGTGAATTGCTGATGGTTCAGAGATTTATCAGCGACTTCTTCCTGGATCACTACATCAATCCCACTGGTGATAATAAAGATTTCAGCATGCCTTCTCCTGAAACATTGAGTAAGACTTAGCCACTAAACATATACGCATGGATCCATTGTTTTCCATCTGATGAGGTCTTCGTATTTCGTACACTATGATTAATTATGTAATGCATATATGTGTGGACAAATCATTGGAATTTAGCTACCATATGTTCAATTGCAATTGTTGCGAAATCTGATGAATGTTCTTCCTGTGGACACTATTTGTTCAATTGAATATTGTGGCGAATTTGCTTTTTGCGTGCCGATTCAAAATGGGATATTTTTTTATTTGTTCAATTGAATATTGTGGCGAATTTGCTTTTTGCGTGCCGATTCAAAATGTGATATTTTTGTTTATTTGTTCAATTGAATATTGTGGCGAATTTGCTTTTTGCATGCCGATTCAAAATGAGATATTTTTGTTTTAACCTGGCAATTGCTCCGCACACGGTTCAACTAAATGAGTGTGTGCGATCCACATAGGAAAGCATACGTCAATCATAGCGGAACCGTCGGTGATACACAACAGATCGCAAACGATTTGCAGCGCTACTACGTGTGCCTAGGGTCTCCAGAACCATTTGTGATATCGCGTTATCGCACACGAGAACTCGGAGTAAACCATGCCCAATTTAAAATACAATCCCAGTCATAATTTTTTCAGGAAACGTGTGGGATCCCGAATGAAAAGCACACGTCACTCTTGCGGCAACCATCGGTGATATCCAACAAATCACAAACGGTCTGCAACACTTGTATGTGTGCGAAGGGGCTCCTGAACCGTTTGTGGAACATTATCGCAGACGGTAATTGTTGGGAAATGTGTGCGATGGAGTCTTGCATGGCAGACGGGTTACGCAGAAAACTCGTGTGCGATGGGGCACAAATCACACACAGTTCATATGTTGGCCCATGTGCCTTACATACTGTTTCCCAAATGGTTCATTACGACATACCGTATGGTTTCACTGCGTCATTAGAAATGTTTAATCGTGCGAAAGAATTTAGTGTGTGCTGCATCGCACACGATTACATTTTGGAAGGCCTCTGGATCACTGCTCCATATCCCCGATGGTTTCTGGGTCGTGTGGGAAGGACACCCTATCGCCCACACTCACTTGGCGACGGTCCCAAATGTCGTCGCGGAAAGGGGTTAAAAACCGTTTGTAGAGCACTGACGCACACCAGTGATTACATGCATATGTATGAAGGTGATGCGTGCATGCATGTTTGAATACCATTTCACAACATTGTTGTGGCGCGTGCATCGAAAATTGTACAGTCCCCACACAGAGCGAGATCGGTTCACGACGTGTCGTTGTACTAGCCACTTCGACTCGATGGGAGGGATTCATGCGTACACATGCATGTGTGCTCAAACTGTATCATGTCATCCCAGAGCATGACATATATATATATATACTATATTACAAGCAAAAAAATAATCCCTCCTAAGTCAAATTAACCTCTCTCATTGTCAGGCAAAAAGTAGTGATGGACCAAGCAGGCCCACAGATGGAAAGCATCGATATCGCTGATAACCACTTAAGTGGGTGTGAGAGGACAACCACCATCGCTTTGCATGTGGGCCAAACGTATGTTGAATACCCAAAATGCATAACTTTGATGTGCCACATGCCTAAAAACCGTAAACCCCCACACGGTTCATGAAGCGTACTACATATGATGGTCCCCTTCCCCCTCTTCAACGCATACTATATGCTCCTACCGTAATACAACCCAAAAAGAATCCTCCTCGATGGTGAAATTAATTAACCTCTCTCGATATAGTTCAAAGTGATGCATGCATCGATGATGGCCTCGTGGGCCCACAAATGGAAGCGTCACACGTGAGTGTCCTAGCTAGGATAACCACCGCCTACATGCATGTGGGCCAAAGAGGTGTTGTGTGATGTTTGAATAGCCAATTTCACAAATTTGATGTGGCACGTGCCTCGGAAACCGAAAAGTCCCGACACTGAGTGAGGTGTACTTGTTCACGGACGCGTACGTATAGTATATATGCTAGTCCCCTCCCACCTCTTCGATGCGTACTATATACCACCATAACACACACAAAAAAGATTCTACCTTGCTGGTCAAATTAACCTCACTACCGGCTGTTCATCAAAGTGATGGACGACGACCTCGCGGGCCCACAGAAAGCATCACACGTGAGTATCGAGTGTCGTGTAGGACAACCATCGAATGCATGTGGCCAAAACATGTATGTATGAAAGGGTTGTGTATTGTTTTAAATAACAAATTCACGACTCTGATGTGGCACCTGCCTAACAAAATGGCCAACCCACACGGTGGCTCACAACTCGTAGTGTACTGCGAGCCACCCGCCACACCCCAGACGCACACACCCACACACACACACACACACACACACACACACACACACCACGAATCCTCCGCAACGACGATGCATGTTAAATTATCCCGCGGTGAACATATGTTACCAAAGGAGGGATGTTTTAATTTCGAAAAAACAGAGATCATTAAGAAATTTTAGTACATTAATTGATCGATTTTCTACGGGTATAATGTGCAAAAATCAAATTTGAGCTACATGCACACGTGACAGTGCACGTAAATGGATTGCAAAAACACATGTGTCTCACTGGGTGCATGTTTTACTCCCCGTGCAAGAAATTTCAAACATTGAGAATCTTGATTTTTAAATTCTAGTACATCAAAAACTTATTTGAAGTTCATGAAACTCATCATGTTTTCATATGGACACTAATACAAAGTGGCATTGTATTTTATTTTTGTCAAATTTGAGACCAGTTTTGATGTAATCTTTATCTAATTACAAACGGGAGATTATTAATAATTGGGAACCAATATCCCAAACAGATTATGTATTCGAACCGTGAGCATTAGACCAACAATGGATACGTGCCATGCTTCGGTTAAGCAATAAAGCGGCAGCATTAATCATCCAAATAGAAAAACAATATACCTGCCGCCACGCGACCCGTGTGCCGTGCGAGCAGGCGTGAGTTGACGGGACGCATGCGCGCAGTTCACCATGCAAGCAGACCGGGAGGCGTGTGTGCAGGTGTTTGAATTGACGGAGGCGAGCTCGCTGCGCAGTGTCATTGGGAGGCGTGCGAGTAGCTGTGTGAAACGAGGGTAGGCATGCCAGCAATCCGGTGCGCAGGCTCACCGAGAGGCGAGCCAGCAGTTTGACCACCGCCCGCCTCTCTCCCACTACTCCATATTAATGGTGCGCCCGAGCGGCCGCCCCCCATCCTCGCCGCACACACAATCCTCTCTCTCTGCTTGCATCCTCGACGCCGCTCTCAGTCCTCAAAGCCATCAGTGTATGAGGATGCCGCCGAAGCGCCCCATCGGAGGGAGTGGCGACGTCGGGGCTGCTGAAGCACCGGAGCACGGCGTGGAGATGGAGACAGAGGTTGCCGTCACCGGCGGCGAGTTATCGCTGCACCCTCACGTCGTCGACGGCGTTGAGCTTCCACAGCCGGAGGCGGAGTTCCACACCGACTCTGGTGACGACTCGGGCGACAACCCCAGCGACGACTCCGACGACCACTCTGGCGATGACTCCGATGACGACGGACAGCTGGTTAGTCATCTATACCCATTTATGTGTCAAATGGATCCTAGGGTTTCTCTTGTTACTCCTGCCTCCCCCTTTTTGGAATAGAAATCATATGGTTACGTTCTCCCAATCCATGAAACCTGAGTAAGTTTCATTAGATTCATGTAGTGTATCGATTGTTTGAATGGTACAAGTGATAAGTGATTAGTTGTTTCATCTGTGTATATGATTTCTGCTAGTAATCCGACTAGGGTTAGTGTTCGTGCTAATAATTCCTAGCCAGGACTTGACAATTGATTTTGAATGACCTACATATGTTTGTGCCATTATTTTCTTCAAGATTGGTCTGTACATAGACGACTGTGCTTAAAAATCGAACCATAATCTCTGGATATGTATAAATAAATAACCATAAATTCCTAATCATACTTCACAGCATGTAAACATTGATTTGATGCCAAATTTGTTTTACTATTTGTATATGTGTTGTCTAACGATGTGGACAGTGAGGATGAAGATGGAAAGAGGAGGTACAAGAGGCAAATCATGAGGGAGCTTTATGCGGGAAAGCATAACAGGCATATTAGGACCTGGAACGGCGGCTACCAATGCCCATTTTGCAACCACAAGCTTCATGACGCGTATCTAAGTGTTCTGGCGCATGCAAGAGGACGGGCCATTGGCTCCTTCAAGCAGAAGTATTCTCGCAGGGTGGCGCACGGCACGTACGCCGAGTACCTGGAGAAGCTTCAGGATCGTGCCGACATGTGAGATGAGATGTGGGATCGAACTATGTACGCTTGAGTATGCTTAATGACGGTTGAACTATGTACTTATGGTTGAACTATGCTTGTGTACGTGTACGCTTATTATCTATGTCTGAGTCTGTTTAATCTATGTTTACTTATGTCTAACCGTGGGATATGGATGCAATTAGTTCGGTTGATGGAATCTACCTCCGTCTTGGTTTATTGGTCCCCTTTGTAATTTGTGTTAAATTTTGACCAAAGGTTTAACTGACAAAATGTTAGTGCAGGTAAGCAAAAATTATATCGTTGGATGGGTATTTGAGCATAGTGTTCAATGATATAATTTTTGGTGACATGCATAAACATTTCTTAGTTAAATATTTGGTCAAAATTTGCTAAAAATTACAAAGGGGACCAATAAACCAGGACGGAGGTAGTACGTCAATCACACACGGTTCCCAAAATTGGAACCATGTGCAATGACTTTCATTTTGCCTGTTGCGTCAATCACACACGGTTGGCTCTAGCAAACCGTCTCCTCCAAAATTCTTTGTGGGACAGAAAACCCTCACCACCCAATTCAAAAAAGAAAAAAGAAAACCCTCACCATACCCACGTCACAAAAACCCTCACCCCGCCCGCCACCCCCTCCGGTCCCCATTCACACCTGCACAAGCTCCTCCACGTCTATGCATGGCACCGCCTATCGCCGCAGTAACCACTTAGCTCCACGCCTGCCGCCGCCGCCAGCAAAGCCCACCGCATTTCGCCACTTCCGCTTGCCGCCACCTATCGCCATCGACTTTCTCGATGCTGCTCGCAGTCAACCCAGCTCCGCTCGGTTGGGGAATCTGCGTACTGAGGGTTCTTTCTCATGGACAACAAGGTAACTAATTTAATGAGATATTATCTCATCTCTTATCCCAGTTCATCTGCCTCATTTAATCACCCGGCCGAAATTGCCGTGAATTCATTTTTATTCGAGCTGATTCGAGGGTTTTCTTCGATTCATAGAGTGTACAGTACGCAGACACATCAGGACCTTGCGGCTTCCACCAGACAATCCATCTCACTGTACCAGATGACTTGAGGATGTGCACGGTATGTTCAATCTCACCCAAAATCGGTTGACATGGCCTACTTTCCTAAACATATTCTAAATATTGCTACATTTGGATAAAAGGTGCCACATGCACCATATACGTCAAAGGGGATTTTCCCCCTCTTCTTTCTATATTAGGCAAATTAATGATGTATTGTTCTTTCGATTACTCTCATACTTCCATGACATCATGTTTACCCTATTTGTTTAAATTATAGATTTTTGTCCTTTGATTTCAACTATTGTATAGTTCTTTCAATTTGGGCCCATATTTGCATGTTACCATATTTTCTTTAACAATCCTACCATTTTTTGTAGCGCGTCCCTTGCTATGCAACAGAATCTGTAGTGCACAGTCTTTCCCTTTACATAAATCAAGACTGCAGGGATGTCATACTGAACACAAACCATGGATTTACAATCATTGCTACTATAAGACTTGATGAACGTGGTGACTCCTATTTTGGCACTCGCCTTTGGAAAGAAATTTCTAAGTTTTATGTACTGAAAGCTAGCACTATAATTGCACTTCACATAAAAAGGGCCTGGTCATGAGATATATGCTAACTTCCCCAACGATATCATCCATCCAGACTTTGTTCGAAGTAAGTTTTCTTTTCAAGTATCTGCATGTTAGACTTACCCGGCAATATCAAATGAATTGTGTAGTATTTAAGCAACCAACTGTTATTCCATTTTCTTACTATATTCCTACCAAATAACTTCTAGTTACCAATACACTTTTCTATTGCCTTGTTTTAACTAAATATTCTCTGTACTCCAACTTCTATCAGAAAGAGCCGCTGACAAGGAGACTCTGGAGGTGGAGAACGGGGCTACCAACAAGCGGAGGTGGGGCGAGCAAGAACCACAAGCGACTCCAGCAGGCCTAGACTTCATCAGCAACCTCCTGGATGATATGTTGACAGTCATCATCTCCCTCCTCCCAATCAAATATGGGGCGCGGACAACCGTCCTTTCCCGGCGGTGGCGCCCCTATGGAAATCCACCCCTCTCGACCTCATCGACACCCATGAGCTCTGCCATGGCTATCGCAAAAGCTTGGATGCGTTCTCCAAGATCCTCGGCAGTCACCTTGGCCCAACCCGAGGCCTTAGAATGGGCAAATTCTGTTCCAACGGTAAGGACCGAGCCAAGCTTGATGACTGGTTCCGATCCCCCGCCCTAGATCAGCTCGAGGAGCTCACTTTTGATGATGGGCATATGCGCTCACTGCCAACATCCGCGCTCCGCCTCGCGCCCACGCTGCGCGTCGCCAAGTTCAGGAACTGCCATCCCCCCTTAATGACGCGCCCGCTCTTATTCTACCACGACTGAAGCACCTCAAGCTCGTCACTGTCTGCCTCCCAAACGGTGACATAGAGCGCCTGCTCCGTGGCTGTACTGCACTCGAGTACCTTCGTCTTCAGGCGACCAATGGGTTGAGTAGCTTCCACATCACCTCCATGATTCTCTGGACAATTTATGTGTGTTCCTGGTGCGGCAGGAAGACATCAAAAGATGTGTACCACGGTATTGTCATTGAGGACACACCTGCACTTGAGAAATTACTTGTAGTTGATCAAGAAGGTCCAACAAGAATCAATGTCATTTCTACGCCGAAATTGACAGTGGTGGGCTACTCGTCTGACAAATACTCCAAACTTGTTATTGGATCCACACCCGTTCAGGTACAACAGCCGCCTTCTACCTCGCCTTCTACAAATTAACATTATTTCTAATTTTGAAGATGTTTGTTCGTCTGCCATCCAGAAAATGATTCCGACAAGCTTGACCCCAAAACTGCGCACAGTGAAGGTCTTAGCACTAGAATCTATTGGCCCCAAACTGGAGCAAGTTGTCAGTTTCCTGAGATGCTTTCCGTGCCTGGAGAAGCTATATATCGAGGTGATGTTCCTTTCCTATTAAATGTTAACCATAAGGAAGTTCAATTTGTGACACCTTTTTCCAAGTTTACAATGAAAATGTACTACGATTTCTGAAGGATTCTTTTGGAGGATTTCAGTACATACATGTCCCCCCCCATATTGGTTGCTTGATCCATATGGTTACAATCCATAAGCATTTCTACTTTGGATTCATCTGTACTAGTTTTCTTAGGGAACTTTTCATCCACTCCAACCTCTTGTGAAGAAGGCTACATTTTTCTAGAATGTAATCAAATGCCCATGTTAATCATGTCAGATCGAAGATGGCATGTTAGTGCATTTTACAAATCCTACAAACCAAATAGGCCCGTACTAGTGTTCAAAACTGCATGTAGGCACTAACACGTTTTCTTCTTTTGTAGATAAGATTAGGACCAGTGGTGGATAATGTGATACAATATAACAATCATGTCGAATGCCTAGATCTGCATCTCTCAGAAATTACTTTGAACTCCTACCGAGGGACCTTACCAGAGATTATATTCACCAGGTTCTTTGTTTTGAGAGCAAAGGTGCTGAAGGTAATGAGGTTTGCCCTACATTTATTTCGCAAAAATGAATGGTTTGTTGATCAGCGCCGGCGCCTGCGGCAGAATGGAATAGGCTCTGAAAATGCTGAATTTCATTTTGGAACTTCAAATGACAGAGTAATCGGGAGTCATTGTGTCAACCCCATACATGACTTCTCAGTGGCTGACCCCTTTGCAAAAATTATGAGGTTTCGAAACCAGACTTGGAAGTGGTAATATTAGTTTGAACCTCTCTGATATCCATGTTCAGCGGATCAGCGCGAGCGTTTGCAGCTGGTGAGCTGAATTTCATTTCTAATATCAGTTTGAACCTTGTAATCTTTGAATTTGAGCCATATAATTTTGAAATTTGAACCTTGTAATATTTTGAGCTTTTGTGGTACAATCGTTGAAATGGTGTCGTATGAGACTTGTATATTGGTAGCACTATTTTGATCTTAATATGCAATGGTCTTAGATTTTATTAACCATTCTCGAATCTATTTACCTTGTAGGTCTCACAGCACAAGATCTATATAGCTAACTCGACTGCAATCTTCGACATTATTGCACACAGTTGTTTTCTTCAACCGTGTGCCCTGTAGAGCGCAGAATTAATTATCGCACTCGAGTGTCCATCATCACCCTTCTATGTAACTTTGACCTCATCACCCACGGGTAAAATTATGACCGAAGTCATTCCACACACTTTGCTTTTACAAAGCTTTTTGCCAATAAAAGCCCACTATTTGTCCCTCTTCTAGCCGAGGCGTGGCCAAACTAGCCGGGTGGGAAGCTAGCACGGTAAACTGCGCGGTAGCACGGGAACAGGCTCACCGATGATACATTTGGTGCCTCTTCGATCCCACGTGTGGTCAAACAAAACGCGTGCGGTGCGGTGTTGTCAAGCGTGCACTGGAATCCTCCGCTATGAACGCCGTGACAAGACGTGACGATTACAGGCCGGCCGACCCCCATTTATTACAGCGGCCATTTAACCCTTGTGTCTCTTCAACCTTTCGATCATGCCCCACCATTGCAAGAAGCACACCCACCACGAGAAATTCTTAGAGGATATCTTGCGCGGCTCCAATGGCGCTCCGAGCGGCTGCCGACGACGAGCAGCAGTTCACCATGCATGCCGTGGTGGACACCCACAGAAGGTTCACGGACCTCTCGGTGGTGTACACCAATGACCCGGTCTGGGTGGAGCACTCCATTCACATCATGGAGCTGTTGCTTGCCGAGTAGAAGTACAAGGTGGTCGGGTTCGACCTCGAGTACACCCGCGCTCGTGTTGGGTCTTGCCCAAGGTTGTCGTCGCCCAGATGTGCGTGCGCCACCACATCCTTGTCTACCACTACTGCCTTGCCACAAGGCCTTGCGAGCGATTCGCTAGGTTTGTGTCAGTGAGAAACGACACCTATGGGATCACAGGAATCCCTACTACGGTTGCCAGGACATGAGGTTGTGAGAAGAGCAGGATCAACAGTCAACACAAGGATCGTTTACCCAGGTTCGGGCCGCGAGGATGCGTAATACCCTAGTCCTGCTTTGATGGCTGTATTTCAGAGAGTTCTTGAGCTCTCGAACTAGCTATGGTGGCTACGTAGTTCAAAAGAGCCGAATCCTTTTCCTCCCTCTCAGTACGCCTCAGGCCTCCTTTTATATGTCAAAGGGGTCGCCACAGTGGCACACAGGAGGTGGAAAGTATCTACAGTGGATGAGTCTATCCTCTGGCACCGTCGGACAAACGCATTTAATGCGCTGCCGACGTGCCCCTCTTGCTTTATCGGGGACGGCAAGGAAGCACGTCCCAGCTGTCGCCGCCTCGCTTGGCTTCGACACGCGTCCGAGCTGATGAGGCGCCGTGGCGCCACGTTGGCTGGCTGCTGGGCTGGCGCGGTGGTGGAGCCTTCACGATGGCCTGCAGGCCACCACGCAGGTGCTTGTTGGGTCGGTGTAGAGGCCGCTCGTTGCCACGTAGGTGCCTGCCCAGCTGGTTGGGCTAGCAGCTGCACGGGGACAGCGGTGGAGTCTTGGCAGACGCGGGCCTGGCTGCGGCCCCGCTGACGTCCTCGGCAAGGGTCTTATCGCGGCATCATAGTTGTCCCCGGCAAGGATCTTGCCGGGGGTCTCGTGGATTTCCTCGGCAAGGATTTTGCCGAGGATCGTCGTCTTCTGGTTCTCATCTAGGCTTCGTGGACTCTTTGCCTCATATCTGTCCTCCCCGGCAGGGTAGGATGCTCCTTGCCGAGAGGGTAGCTTGAGTCCTGCTTGCCGATGTAGCGCTTGTCGGCGAAGATGGATCCTCCTTAGTGTAATTGCATACAGTCGTGGCCCATGCCCGGCGGTTAGTGTAGCCCTGGTTTTCACTACACCGACAGTTTGTCAACATCCCCCACTACATGTTCACTACGGTGGACATCACCAATGATGTAAAGGCGCTCGAGAATTCGGGCATCGCCTGCCAGAATCTTGTCGACATCCAAGGCCAATACAAGATCTAGGGGAGCAAGGAGCATGAGAAGGACTCACTGGTTCACCTCACAGAGGCCATCATCGACCCCTACTATAGAGACATGAAGGATTCCTGCAACAAGGACAAGCGTGCCCGGCACTCGGCCTGGATGGAGATACTCGACAAAGCTTACATCATGTACGCGGCCAAGGAGGCGTACACAAGCTACGACATGTACAGGCGGATCGTTGACATGAGGAAGTGCCTCCTTCCCCAAAACGACCAGGGATCCAGCCGGAAGCAAAGCAATGGCAAGCGTCATCGCAACAATAAGTAGATGATTAGATCCTCGTTTCTCCTAGTTTAGTATGCATGTAGTTGCTTACTTTGGTGTGTGGAAATTTTATGTGTGTAGTCACTTGTGTAATTGTATGCTTAATTTGGTTATGCAATGCTGTCTTTTTAAGTATATATGTTGATGCTCTGTAGACAGAGCATAGATGTTGTGCGGACAAACAAAATCACATCGCACACGGACTAAACAATGCAACCCATCGGTGATGTTTTCATTAATCACTCACAATTGTATACCAGTGCTACCTCTTGAGCATGCATTGGTTTTCCCTCGAAGAGGAAAGGGTGATGCAGCAATGTAGCATAAGTATTTCCCTCAATTTTTGAGAACCAAGGTATCAATCCAGTAGGAGACTACACGCAAATCCCTAGTACCTGCACAAACAAATAAGAACCTTGCAACCAACCCGATAAAGGGGTTGTCAATCCCTTCACGGCCACTTGCAAAAGTGAGATCTGATAAAGATAATAAGATAAATATTTTTGGTATTTTTGTGGTATAGATTGGAAAATAAAGATTGCAAAATAAATAGTAAACTAGAATTGTAGATTGGAAACTTATATGATGTAAAGTAGACCCGGGGGCCATAGGTTTCACTAGTGGCTTCTCTCAAGATAGCATGTATTACGGTGGGCGAACAAATTACTACCGAGCAATTGATAGAAAAGCGCATAGTTATGATGATATCTAAGGAAATGATCATGAATATAGGCATCACATCCGTGACAAGTAGACCGAAACGATTCTGCATCTACTACTATTACTCCACACATCGACCGCTATCCAGCATGCATCTAGAGTATTAAGTTCATAAGAATGGCGTAACGCATTAGGCAAGATGACATGATGTAGAGGGATAAACTCAAGAAATATGATATAAACACCATCTTTTTATCCTCGATGGAAACAATACAATGTGTGCCTTGCTGCCCCTGCTGTCACTGGGAAAGGACACCGCAAGATTGAACCCAAAGCTAAGCACTTCTCCCATTGCAAGAAAGATCAATCTAGTAGGCCAAACTAAACCGATAATTCGAAGAGACTTGCAAAGATATCAAATCATGCATATAAGAATTCAGAGAAGAATCAAATAATATTCATAGATAATCAAGTTCATAAACCCACAATTCATCGGATCTCGGCAAACAGACCGCAAAAAGAGTTACATCGAATAGATCTCTAAGAGAATTGAGGAGAACTTTGTATTTAGATCCAAAGAGAGAGAAGAAGCCATCTAGCTAATAACTATGGACCCGAAGGTCTGTGGTAAACTACTCACACATCACCGGAGAGGCTATGGTGTTGATGTAGAAGCCCTCCCTGATCGAATCCCCCTCTGGCGGAGCATCGAAAAAGGCCCCAAGATGGGATCTCACGGGTACAGAAGGTTGCGGCGGTGGAAGAGGTGTTTCGTGGCTCTCTCCGAAGGTTTCAGGGTATAAGAGTATATATAGGTGAAAGAAGTAGGTCGGTGGAGCTGCAAGGGGCCCACGAGGGTGGGGGGCACGCCCACCCCCCTGGGGCGCGCCCTCCTGCCTCGTGGCTTCCTCGCTGCTTCCTTGATGTCCACTCCAAGTCTCCTGGATTGTGTTTGTTCCAAGAACGATCCACGCGAAGGTTTCATTCCGTTTGGATTTCGTTTGATATTCCCTTTCTACGAAGCACTAAAATAGGCAAAAAAAACAGCAATTTGCACTGGGCTTTCGGTTAATAGGTTAGTCCCAAAAATAATATAAAAAAGGTATATTAAAGCCCATTAAACATCCAAAACAGATAATATAATAGCATGGAACAATCAAAAATTATAGATACGTTGGAGACGTATCAAGCATCCCCAAGCTTAATTCCTGCTCGTCCTCGAGTAGGTAAATGATAAAAATAGAATTTTTGATGTGGAATGCTCCCTAACATAATTTTCAATGTAATTCTCTTTATTGTGGCATGAATGTTCAGATCCAAAAGATTCAAAATAAAAGTTTATTGACATAAAAATAGTAATACTTCAAGCATACTAACCAAGCAATTATGTCTTATCAAAATAACATAGCCAAAGAAAGCTTATCCCTACAAAATCATATAATTTGGCCATGCTTCATTTTTGTCACACAAAATGCTCCCATCATGCATAACCCCGATGACAAGCCGAGCAATTGGTTCATACTTTTTAACGCGCTTCAGCCTTTTCAACCCTTACGCAATACATGAGCGCAAGCCATGGATATAGCACTATAGGTGGAATAGCATATGATGATGGGGGTTATGTGAGAAGACAAAAAAAGAGAAAGTCCCACATTGACGCGGCTAATCAATGGGATATGGAGATGCCCATCAATTGATGTCAATGCGAGGAGTAGGGATTGCCATGCAACGGATGCACTAGAGCTATAAGTGTATGAAAGCTCATCAAAAGAAACTAAGTGGGTGTGCATCCAACTTGCTTGCTCACGAAGACCTAGGGCATTTTGAGGAAGCCCATCATTGGAATATACAAGCCAAGTTCTATAATGAAAAATTCCCACTAGTATATGAAAGTGACAAAATAAGAAACCCTCTATCATGAAGATCATGGTGCTGTTTTGAAGCACAAGTGTGGAAAAAGGATAGTAACATTGTCCCTTCTCTCTTTTTCTCTCATTTTTTTGTTTGGGCTTCTTTGGCCTCTTTTTTTATTTGGGCTTCTTTGGCCTCTTTTTTCTCGTAGTCTCTTTCCTTACATGGGACAATGCTCTAATAATGATGATCATCACACTTTTATTTACTCATAACTCAATGTTACAACTCGATACTAGAACAAAAATATGACTATGTGAATGCCTCTGGCGGTGTACTGGGATATGCGATGAATCAAGAGCGACATGTATGAAAGAATTATGAAAATGGCTTTGCCACAAATACGATGTCAACTACATGATCATGCAAAGCAATATGACAATGATGGAGCGTGTCATAATAAACGGAACAGTGGAAAGTTGCATGGCAATATATCTCGGAATGGCTATGGAAATGCCACAGTACCTTAAAGTGGTGGCTGTTTTGAGGAAGATATAAGGAGGCTTATGTGTGATAGAGCGTATCATATCACGGGGTTTGGATGCACCGGTGAAGTTTGCACCAACTCTCAAGGTGAGAAAGGGCAATGCACGGTACCATAGAGGCTAGCAAATTGCGGAAAGGTAAGAGTGCGTATGACCCATGGACTCACATTAGTCATAAAGAACTCATATACTTATTGCAAAAGTTTATTAGCCCTCGAAGCAAAGTACTACTATGCATGCCCCTAGAGGGATAGATTGGTAGGAAAAGACCATCGCTCGTCCCCGACCGCCACTCATAAGGAAAGCACTCAAAGAACACCCCATGCTTCAAATTTGTCACACAACGTTTACCATACGTGCATGCTACGGGACTTGCCAACTTTAACACAAGTATTTCTCAATTTCACAATTACCCAACTAGCATGACTCTAACATTACCACCTTTATATCTCAAAACATCTATAAAGTATCATAGTATTCAATGCACTCTATATGAAAGTTTTTATCATACCCATCTTGAATGCCTATCATATTAGGACTAATTTTATAACCAAATCAAATTACCATGCTGTTCTAAAAGACTCTCAAAATAATATAAGTGGATCATGAGAGATCAATAATTTCTATAAAATAAAACCACCACCGTGCTCTAAAAAATATAAGTGAAGTACTAGAGCAAAATTATCTAGCTCAAAAGATATAAGTGAAGCACATAGAGTATTCTAATAAATTCTGATTCATGTGTGTCTCTCCCAAAAGGTGTGTACAGCAAGGATGATTTTGGTAAACTAAAAACCAAAGACTCAAATCATACATTACGCTCCAAGCAAAACACATATCATGTGGTGAATAAAAATATAGCATCGAGTAAAGTTACCGATAGACGAAGACGAAAGAGGGGATGCCTTCCGGGGCATCCCCAAGCTTAGGCTTTTGGTTGTCCTTGAATTTTACCTTGGGGTGCCTTGGGCATCACCAAGCTTAGGCTTTTGCCACTCCTTATTCCATAATCCATCAAATCTTTACCCAAAAACTTGAAAACTTCACAACACAAAACTCAACAGAAAATCTCATGAGCTCCGTTAGCAAAATAAAACAAACCACCACTTTAAGGTACTGTAATGAACTAATTATTTATTTATATTGGTGTTAAACCTACTGTATTCTAACTTCTCTATGGTTCATACCCCCCGATACTAACCATAGATTCATCAAAATAAGCAAACAACACACGAAAAACAGAACTCTGTCAAAAACAGAACAGTCTGTAGTAATCTGTATCAAACGCAAACTTCTGGAACTCTAAATATTCTGAAAAACTAGGAAAACCTGGATAATTTTTATATTGATCTACTGGAAAAAGAATTGGTATTTTATCACGTTCTGGTGAATTTTAACAATTATTTTCGTAAGCATAAAGTTTCTGTCTTTTTCAGCAAGATCAAACAACTATCACCCAAGAAGATCCTATTGGTTCCACTTGGCACAAACACTAATTAAAACATAAAAACACATCTAAACAGAGGCTAGATGAATTATTTATTACTAAACAGGAACAAAAAGTAAGGAATAAAAATAAAATTGGGTTGCGTCCCAACAAGCGCTATCTTTTAACGCCCCTAGGTAGGCATAAAAACAAGAATAGATCTAGGTATTGCCATCTTTGGTGTTTATCTTTTTAATGGAGTTATGTTCGGATCCGGGAGGTTCCTTAAGTTTCCCTTCATGCTCGGAGATCTTTAGATCTAGAGCTTCCAACCGCTTATTGTAGAGTGTAATCAACATATTCATGCGGTTAAGATTTCCACCAACATTTTTAAGAGGTTCAATAAATTTTTTCAATTCGCATAATTTCTCTAAGATCTGGGTTCCTTCTTGTGTAAGGTGAAGTCCCTTTTGTGGGGGAAGTACTCCTACTACCCCCTCTATAATTTCATAAGCAATACTAGGGTCAACTTCAATAAAGTTCCCTTTGGCGGAAAATCAAGGAGTTGTCTATGGGGTAAGGTAAGCCCAACATAAAAATTGCGAAGTAAAATCTTGAAATCTCCCTCTATGGTGCAACTACGATAAGATTCTACCATCCTATACCAAGACCCTTTTAAGTTTTCTCCGTGTCTTTGTTTGAAGTGGAGAACTTCAAAATCAGGAGTACTAACAGTGGTAGAAGGACTATCCATAACAGCAAAATAAACGACCTAACACACGGACACACAAGAAGCAAGCAAAAAGAGACGAACGAAAAAGGGCGAATAAAACGGCAAGGGTGAAGTGGGGGAGAGGAAAACAAGAGGCAAATGGCAAATAATGTAATGCGAGGGGTAAGAGTTTGTGATGGGTACTTGGTATGTTGACTTGTGCGTAGATCTCCCCGGCAACGGCGCCAGAAATCTTTCTTGCTACCTCTTGAGCATGCGTTGGTTTTCCCTTGAAGAGGAAAGGGTGATGCAGCAAAGTAGCGTAAGTATTTCCCTCAGTTTTTGAGAACCAAGGTATCAATCCAGTAGGAGACTACACGCAAATCCCTATTACCTGCACAAACAAATAAGAACCTTGCAACCAACGCGATAAAGGGGTTGTCAATCCCTTCACGGCCACTTGCAAAAGTGAGATCTGATAAAGATAATAAGATAAATATTTTTGGTATTTTTGTGGTATAGATTGGAAAATAAAGATTGCAAAATAAATAGTAAACTAGAATTGTAGATTGGAAACTTATATGATGTAAAGTAGACCCGGGGGCCATAGGTTTCACTAGTGGCTTCTCTCAAGATAGCATGTCTTACGGTGGGTGAACAAATTACTGCCGAGCAATTGATAGAAAAGCGCATAGTTATGATGATATCTAAGGCAATGATCATGAATATAGGCATCACGTCCGTGACAAGTAGACCAAAATGATTCTGCATCTACTACTATTACTCCACACATCGACCACTATCCAGCATGCATCTAGAGTATTAAGTTCATAAGAACGGAGTAACGCATTAGGCAAGATGACATGATGTAGAGGGATAAACTCAAGCAATATGATATAAACCCCATCTTTTTATCCTCGATGGCAACAATACAATACGTGCCTTGCTGCCCCTGCTGTCACTGGGAAAGGACACCACAAGATTGAACCCAAAGCTAAGCACTTCTCCCATTGCAAGAAAGATCAATCTAGTAGGCCAAACTAAACCGATAATTCGAAGAGACTTGCAAAGATATCAGATCATGCATATAAGAATTCAGAGAAGAATCAAATAATATTCATAGATAATCAAGTTCATAAACCCACAATTCATCGGATCTCGGCAAACACACCGCAAAAAGAGTTACATCGAATAGATCTCCAAGAGAATCGAGGAGAACTTTGTATTGAGATCCAAAGAGAGAGAAGAAGCCATCTAGCTAATAACTATGGACCCGAAGGTCTGTGGTAAACTACTCACACATCATCGGAGAGGCTATGGTGTTGATGTAGAAGCCCTCCGTGATCGAATCCCCCTCTGGCGGAGCACCGAAAGAGGCCCCAAGATGGGATCTCACGGGTACAGAAGGTTACAGCGGTGGAAAAGGTGTTTTGTGGCTCTCTCCGAAGGTTTCAGGGTATAAGAGTATATATAGGCGAAAGAAGTAGGTCGGTGGAGCTGCGAGGGGCACACGAGGGTGGGGGGCGTGCCCACCCCCTGGGGCGCGCCCTCCTGCCTCGTGGCTTCCTCGCTGCTTCCATGACATCCACTCCAAGTCTCCTGGATTGCGTTTGTTCCAAAAATGATCCTTGCGAAGGTTTCATTCCGTTTGGATTACGTTTGATATTCCTTTTCTGCGAAACACTGAAATAGGCAAAAAAACAGCAATTTGCACTGGGCTTTCAGTTAATAGGTTAGTCCCAAAAATAATATAAAAAGGTATATTAAAGCCCATTAAACATCCAAAACAGATAATATAATAGCATGGAACAATCAAAAATTATAGATACGTTGGAGACGTATCAACCAGCACCCGTTTGCTCACAACACACATGGCTTGTTAACAGGAAATCGTATGTGTTGTTATAGGTCTTCCCACACATTTTTGATTACAGAACTGTTTGCCGCGTATCACACACATCTTGTTATATTGAACCATTTTTTTTCTCTTGGCTCAAAGCAAACAGTTCATCCGAGTGAACCGCATGCCGTATATCACACACACCTTGATCTGGCTGACCGTTTCTTTTGTGTTGCCTTGAAGCGATCCAACCTCAAACGATCGAACCCCTTCTTAAGTGTCATCCCTGGATCGGTAATGCTGACACACATAGTACTTGAAGGATTTATAACAGAGTAGCAATCACACACTTATTACATCGAATGTCTCAAAAGAGAACTTATTACAATATATATGGCTTAAGGCCATCTAAATAAGATAACAGCGGAAAGCTTGGAAGATAAAGTGAGTCCATCAACTCCAACGGCATAGCTGAGTGCACGACAAATGACCTAGCGCACCTTACTCTTCGTCTGAAAAGTCTGCAACATGATATGTTGCACCCCGAAAACGGGTCAGCACATGGAATATGCTGGCAATGTAACACAGTAGAGCAATGAACAAATAAAGGCTATCACTACATCCATATATGGCTGGTGGAGGCTCTATGGTTATAATGTTTTGTGAAAAGCCAATTTTTCCCAACTTCAAAGGAATATATTTTAGTTAACTATCATGGTGGTTGAAACATTGAGAATGGTACCCCCATCTCAATCCCAATTAAAAGTAATTTTCAACCCAACAAAATTAATTTAGAGTGATGAGATCAAATCAATAATTCAAGTACCAGATACTCAAGATGTCCATAACCGGGGACACGGCTAACCATGATTAGTTTATACACTCTGCAGAGGTTTGCGCACTTTTCCCCACAAGACTCGATCTCCTCTGTTGGATTTCTCGCACTTCATGGTATTTGAGAAACGGATGACCGAGACACAGTCTTTCAGAAGCATTAACTCTAACCCCGGGTAGACAGTACCAACCTACATCCTCTACATCTGCTAGCCTACCACTGGAAGAGGTCATGCAACATACTCAACTATGCTAGAGCCGATAATAGCTTGTGGCTACACACGGAAGTTTCTAGCATGAATAATCTTATGATCCCTTTGAGCCTGGGTGGCGGACCATAGGAGGATCACACGGTATAACCCCGGGATCTCCAAGGACAACACTGGTATAACCTAGGTGCCCAAACCAACAATCCACCCAGATGTGTATTAAAGTTGCCACCTTAAGTTGAACCATTAATTAACAATCTCACACCTGTCATGGATACACTCAAACCCAATCCACGTCTACGAGCATAGCATGGCAACATGAGCATAACGTAGAAGTAACTCCCAAGGGTTTGATAATAAAACAGGTAATAGGTTCTACCTCATCAACAACTTCCCAATACCCACATGTTATCAAATCCTAACCATGCAATGTTTGAGGGTTGTAACTAATGCATAAAAACTGGGTTTGAAAAGAGTATGATCAATGTGTTACTTGCCTTGCTGACGATCCGCAAACCCTAGAGACTCGTAGTAGCATGCTTCGCACTCCGGGAATTCTATCGCAAACAAACAATAGCATACATAAGCACTCAAGCAAAGATGCATAGGTAAAACTCAAATAAGAAGATCAAATTCTGAAAATCCAACTGAAGAGATTCGATCTGCAAAAAGAATCAATCGAATCGGAGCTACGAAACTGAAACTACGGTCAAAAGAACTTTGAATTCAAATCTGCTTGAAACCAAATTTTAAATTGTCAAAACCTTGTTCAAGTTGATTAAACAGAAAGAGGGGCTCGAGACGAAGATTGTGGCATTGGTTTCACTGGATTTGGACAAACGGTTGAAAAGTTACGAGGGTTTGAAGATCAGGGGCTAATCTGCGATAAAAGTAATCGCGGATAGGTCCCTAGCCAAAAAATAAAATAAAAAGAAAAGACTACGGCGCGAACGTTCGCTAACAGAACCAATCTAACGAAAATCGTTCACTAACAGATCTAAACGAACGAACGTTCGTTAAATAATCTAACCGAATAAAACCGAAATAAAACCCGATCTAAACGAAAAACCGATCTAGGGTTTTTACCGAAAATAAAACCGAAGAAAACCGGCGACTTTTCCGGCGAACTCCGGCGGATGGCGGCGGCGGGCTCCGGCGCGGCGTCGGCGGCGGCGCGGACTGCGGCTAGGGTTTCGGCAACGTGGTGGGCTGGTGGGCTGGGGCGGCGGCCTCGGCCGGCTTATAAAGCCTGAGCGGACAGAGTCCGGCTCGGGCACGGCCCGTTAGGTCGGTTCGTTTTTTCTAACGGACGGAGAAAAATAAATAAAAAGAAATATCAAACGGACTCCAAAAATTCCGAAATAAATTTTCACCGTCCTCTAATAAAATTTAGGACAAAGTGAACAATTTTCCCGGACCTAAAGCAAATTTTGAAAAATGCATATTTTTCTAATTCAAACAAAATAGCGATAAAATCCAAATAAAATTATTTATTTTATTTTAACATTTTTCCTCCAATATTTCATTTATTTTGGAGAAGTCATATTATCTCCTCTCATATATTTTAATTATGAAATATTTTTTTGGAGAGAAAAATAATTAAAACCAAAATGATCCCCGTTTCAATATTTGAGAAAATTCAAATATGAAAATAATAAAATCCCCAACTCTCTCCGTGGGTCCTTGAGTTGCTTAGGATTTTTAGGATCACTACCCAAAATGCAAATAAAATATGATATGCATATGATGACCTATGTATAACATTCCAAATTGAAAATTTGGGATGTTACAAACCTACCCCCCTTAAGATGAATCTCGTCCTCGAGATTCGGGTTGGCTAGAAAATAGGTGTGGGTGGTCTTTCCGTAGGTCTTCCTCTCATTCCCAGGTGGCTTCATCCTCGGTATGGTGGCTCCACTGAACTTTGCAAAACTTAATAACCTTGCTGCGGGTAACTTGGCTGGCAAACTCGAGAATCTTGACTGGTTTCTCCTCGTAGGTCAGATCATTATCCAACTGAATTGCTTCCAGGGGCACTGTATCTCTTAGAGGAATATCGGCCATCTCGGCATGGCACTTCTTCAGCTGGGAAATGTGAAACACATCATGAACTCCTGACAGTCCTTCGGGTAACTCCAACTTGTAGGGCACCTCTCCCATACGTTCCAAAACTCGGTATGGTCCTACAAATCTCGGGGCTAACTTTCCCTTAACTCCAAATCGTTTTACTCCTCGCAGAGGTGATACACGAAGATATGCTCCGTCTCTGATTTCATAGACTACCTCCTTGCATTTTGAATCTGCATAACTCTTCTGCCTGGACTGAGCTACCTTCAGTCTATCTCGAATCAGCTTAACCTTCTCTTCGGACTCTTTAATCAAATCTGGTCCAAACAACTGACGGTCTTCAACTTCATCCCACATCAACGGTGTTCTGCATCTTCTTCCATACAAAGCTTCAAAAGGTGCCATCTTCAAACTGGCTTGATAGCTGTTATTGTATGAAAACTCCGCATAAGGCAAATTATCATCCCAACTAGATCCATAATCTAGCGCACAAGCTCTCAACATGTCCTCCAGAATCTGATTGACTCTCTCGGTCTATCCATCTGTCTGCGGATGAAAGGCTGTACTAAACTCTAGCCTGGTCCCCAAAGTCTGGTGCAGCTGGTGCCAAAACTTTGAAGTAAACTGCGTTCCTCTATCTGATACGATGGTCCTCGAAACTCCATGCAGACATACGATCCTGGTCATATATATCTTAGCCAACTTTGCACTTGTATAGGTGGTCTTCACTGGGATAAAGTGAGCAACTTTGGTCAAACGATCCACTACTACCCAGATAGAATCATATCCTGATCGGGTCCTGGGTAATTCGGTGATGAAATCCATGCCAAGCTTGTCCCACTTCCATTCGGGTATCGGCATAGGCTGCAATAATCCTGCTGGCTTCTGATGTTCTGCCTTCACTCTTTGACATACATCACATACGGCTACATACTCGGCAATATCCTTCTTCATACCAGTCCACCAGAAACACTCCTTCAAATCCAAATACATCTTGGTGTTTCCGGGGTGTATCGAGTATGGCGAGTCATGAGCTTCCTGTAGTATCAGCTTCCTGATCTCTGCATTATTGGGCACATAAACCTAGTCCTCAAACCACAAGGTGTCGTGCTCATCTTCACGAAAACCTTTGGCCTTTCCTTTACTCATCTTCTCTTTTATCTTGGCAATTTCTCTATCATCCTTCTGAGCTTCACGAATCTTTCCAAATAATGTTGACTGAACCTCCATTGCTGCGACAAAACCTCTAGGGACTATCTCCAAACGAAGCTCCCTGAGATCCTCGGCTAACTCCTTTGGCAATCCTCCGCTTACAAGGGTATTGGCATAACTCTTCCAGCTCAAAGCGTCTGCTACGACATTGGCCTTTCCTGGATGATAATGCAGCTTCATATCATAATCCTTTATAAGCTCCAACCATCTCCTTTGCATGAGATTCAGCTCCTTCTGTGTGAAAATTTACTTCAAACTCTTATGATCCGTGTACACATCACAACGATTTCCAATAAGAAAGTGTCTCCAGGTCTTGAGCGCATGCACTATAGCTGCTAACTCCAAATCATGCGTGGCATAATTCAACTCATGCGGTCGAAGTTGATGCGAGGCATATGAAACAACTCTTCCGTCTTGCATAAGTACACCTCCAAGTCCTAAGCGAGAAGCGTCGCAATACACTTGGAAATCCTTGCGTATATCCGGCAGAATTAGCACTGGGGCTGTGACTAAACATTTCTTCAACTCCTGGAAACTTGTCTCACATTCATCTGTCCATTTGAACTTGGTGTCCTTCTTCAACAGCTCTGTCATGGGCTTCGCAATCTTGGAAAAATTCTCAATGAATCTCCGGTAATATCCTGCGAGTCCAAGAAAATTGCGGATCTCTCCAACTGAGGTGGGTGCCAACCACTCAGTGACTGACTGAACCTTTGGTGGGGTCTACTGCTATACCTTCTCCTGATATAACATGTCCAAGCAATCCAACTTCCTTCAACCAAAACTCACATTTGCTGAACTGGGCATATAACTGATGTTCCCTGAGCTTCTCGAGAACTAAACGCAAATGCTCCTTGTGTTCCTCTTCATTCTTCGAGTACACCAAAATATCATCAATGAACACCATGACAAACTTATCCAAGAACTCCATGAATACCTTGTTCATCATGCTTATAAAATAGGCAGGGGTGTTAGTCAATCCAAATGACATAACCGTATACTCATATAGCCCGTACCTTGTGGTGAATGCTGTCTTGGGTATATCCTGTTCTCGGATCTTTAGCTGGTGGTATCCTGATCGCAGGTCGATCTTGGAAAATACTTTAGCTCCTTGCAGCTGGTCAAACAAGTCATTGATCATCGGGAGTGGGTACTTATTCTTGATCGTCACTTCATTCAATGCATGATAATCAACAACCATTCTTAATGATCCATCCTTCTTTTCAACCAAGAGCACTGGGGCTCCCCACAGTGATGAACTTCGTCGAATGTAACCTTTCTCCAATAACTCCTTAATCTGCTTCTTGATCTCTTCCAGATCATTTGCGGGCATCCGGTATGGTCTCTTTGATATCGGTCGGTGCCTGGCAACAGCTCTATCAAAAACTCAATGTCCTGATCCGGCGGCATGCCTGGTAGCTCCTCTGGGAATACATCCGGGTAATCCTTCACTACAGGCACTTCCTCCTGAACAACTCCTGAGAGGGAATTTACTTGGGTCCTCCTTGGCGAATGCTTGGATATATACTTGATCCTTTTTCCCTCCGGGGTTTTGAGTAGAATTGACCTACTAGCACAGTCAATGTTTCCTCCATACTTTGATAGCCAATCCATTCCTAGTATCACATCCAATCCTTGTGACTCCAAAATTATTAGGTCAGAGGGGAAAACATGGCTACCAATGGTTAAGGGTATCCGATCGCACCATCGGCTGGCCATATACTCTACTCCTGGTGAGCTTACTAACAAAGGTGTCCTAAGGGCTAAGGTGGGTAACTTAAACTTGTCCACAAATCCCCTTGAAATGTATGAATGTGATGCACCAGTATCAAAAAGAACGGGAGCGGTAAATGACTTAACCAAAAACTTACCGATCAGTGCGTCTGGTTGCTCTTCAACCTCCTCCACGTTCACGTGGTTCACTTGTCCCCTGTTGAAAGGGTTGGGCATCTTCCCAGAGCTTCCATTTCCATTGCCATTCTTCAACTCAGGACAATCATTAGCGTAGTGTCCAGTCTTCCCGCACTTGAAACAAGTAATGTGACTTTGATCCTTCTTGGCGGGTGTGGCTGGGTTAGCGCGGTTCTGATTGCTGCCTGCTCCATTCTCGTTTCCATTCTTGGGGCCACTGTGGTTATGCGAACTTCCTCAATTGTGGGTATGGACTCCATGGTTATGGGTAAATCCTCCCGAGTTCGGGGTGAAACGAGGCTTCTGCTGAGCTCCTGAATTGTATTTCCCCTGTCCATACTTCCTCTTGCGGCTCTCAATCTGCTGCTGCTTCCCTTCAATCATAAGAGCCTTATCTACCAACTCCTGGTAGTTGTTAAATGTTGCCACCATTAACTACATGCTCATCTCATCATTCAGCCCTTCCATAAATTTCTCCTGCTTCGCGGCATCTGTGGCCACATCATCTGGGGCATAGCGTGATAACTTACTAAACTCATCTACGTACTGAGCCACAGTACGGTTTCCCTGGCGCAAGTTGCAAAACTCACACTTCTTCATGCTCATAGCTCCAGTTGAGACATGAGCAGTGCGGAATGCTTGCTGAAACTGCTCCCAAGTGACATTGGCTATAGGAAAAGTGGTTGTATAATTCTCCCACCATGAGGCTGTGGGTCCATCCAATTGGTGTGCGGTAAAATGCACCTTCTCCACATCTGTGCAACCTGCGGTGGTCAACTCCCTTCCTATCCTGCGTAGCCAGTCATCAGCAACTATTGGCTCGGTGCTACTGGAAAACACTGGCGGCTGCAACCTCAGAAAACGAGCTAAGTTGTCAACTGGGGGTGGTGGCGGTGGGTTGTTGTTGTTGTTGTTGTTGTTGTTGTTGTTGTTGTTGTTGTTGTTGTTGTTGTTGTTGTTGTTGTTGTTGTTGTTGTTGTTGTTGTTGTTGCCTTGGTTCTAGACTAGTTGCTGTATCAAGGTATTCTGCTGTTGGATCAACTGGGTGATCTCCGGGGGGAAGACAAATCCGGTGTCCCGTCTCGGAGGCATCTGATGGGTTTAGAGGGGAGAGATTAGAATAGAATGAGGTCTAGGGAGAAAACACTACCCATATGCACATGAGACAAACACATTCATATCACACCAAATCAATTCAAGCAAGGGCATACAATCGGTCTAGAACTATCATTACAGTGCTCGGACTACTACTATATACATGGGGGAATACTACTATTCATATGGTGGCCATCTAGAAATTTTGATTGGTGGAAGACTTCATGATATCCGCTCCAGCTTCGTCTTCATAGTCATCATCACTATCATCAGGGTCGGAGTCAGTGTCGTTGATGATGATGTAGTGCTCGGGATGGTCGTCATCTCCTCCTGGCGCAGGGTCTCCCATGAATACTCCTAGCTTCCTTGTCAGGTCATCATTCTTCTCCACTAGTATTGCGATTTCCTCCTTGTATCCGTCGCGTGTAGACTTGAGTTCCTCTTCTAGCTCCATGTTCCTGGTCATTACCTTCTTCAGGTCTATCATGCTTGCACACATCTGGTTCTCCTGGCGACGAATGTGCTGGTTTAACTCCTGGATGAAAGCTGCAATGGACCTGTCCCTCCTGGTGCTGATCATCTCCCATTGCTCATCTCGGTGCCCACATATCTGGTAGATAGTATCCTTAAGATCCTTGTGATAAACTTCGCCGATGCTCCCCATGGCGATGTGGGCGGCCATGCTCTTACCTAGACTCCAGGTTGGTGCATCAAAGGAAAACTCTATGGGCTCAGTGACTGGCGTGAATGTCCTTCCTGGAACTTGAACTCGAATCATCCAACGCTCCTCTTCTGGTAAAGTGGCGGTGTAGGTCTCGGTGAAGCTTGGTATTCCGATGTTCAAATACCTAGTGACTTCCTTCAAGTGTCGTCCAAAAGGTGTGTCCTCATCCGGTTGCGCAAACTTGTTCATTGAGTCCGCCATCCTAAATAGTAGAAAATGGAGAGGAGTCAGAAATGAGTAGAGAAGAGTGACCTATGGCTCATCTTAGTGGTCATGTCCTACATTCAGCGTGTGCTCTGATACCATCTTGTAGCGATCCAACCTCAAACGGTCGAATCTCTGTGCTAAAGCGTCATCCCTGGATCGGTAATGCTGACACACACAGTACTTGAAGGATTTATAATAGAGTAGCAATCACACACTTATTACATCGAATGTCTCAAAAGAGAACTTATTACAATATATATGGCTTAAGGCCATCTAAATAAGATAACAGCGGAAGGCTTGGAAGATAAAGTGAGTCCATCAACTCCAACGGCATAGCTGAGTGCACGACAAACGACCTAGCGCACCTTACTCTTCGTCTGAAAAGTCTGCAACATGATATGTTGCAGCCCAAAAATGGGTCAGCACATGGAATATGCTGGCAATGTAACACAGTAGAGCAATGAACAAATAAAGGCTATCACTACATGCATATATGGCTGGTGGAGGCTCTATGGTTATAATGTTTTGCGAAAAGCCAATTTTTCCCTACTTCAAAGGAATATATTTTAGTTAACTGTCATGGTGGTTGAAACATTGAGAATGGTACCCCCATCTCAATCCCAATTAAAAGTAATTTTCAACCCAACAAAATTAATTTAGAGTGATGAGATCAAATCAATAATTCAAGTACTAGATACTCAAGATGTCCATAACCGGGGACACGGCTGACCATGATTAGTTTATACACTCTGCAGAGGTTTGCGCACTTTTCCCCACAAGACTCGATCTCCTCCGTTGGATTTCTCGCACTTCATGGTATTTGAGAAACGGATGACCGAGACACAGTCTTTCAGAAGCATTAACTCTAACCCCGGGTAGACAGTACCAACCTACATCCTCTACATCTGCTAGCCTACCACTGGAAGAGGTCATGCAACATACTCAACTATGCTAGAGCCCATAATAGCTTGTGGCTGCACACAGAAGTTTCTAGCATGAATAATCTTATGATCCCTTTGAGCCTGGGTGGTGGACCATAGGAGGATCGCACGGTATAACCCCGGGATCTCCTAGGACAACACTGGTATAACCCCAGGTGCCCAAACCAACAATCCACCCAGATGTGTATTAAAGTTGACACCTTAAGTTGAACCATTAATTAACAATCTCACACCTGTCATGGATACACTCAAACCCAATCCACGTCTACGAGCATAGCATGGCAACATGAGCATAACGTAGAAGTAACTCCCAAGGGTTTGATAATAAAACAGGTAATAGGTTCTACCTCATCAACTACTTCCCAATACCCACATGTTGTCAAATCCTAACCATGCAATATTTGAGGGTTGTAACTAATGCATAAAAACTAGGTTTGAAAAGAGTATGATCAATGTGTTACTTGCCTTGCTGACGATCCGCAAACCCTAGAGACTCGTAGTAGCACGCTTCGCACTCCGGGAATTCTATCGCAAACAAACAATAGCATGCATAAGCACTCAAGCAAAGATGCATGGTTAAAACTCAAATAAGAAGATCGAATTCTGAAAATCCAACTGAAGAGATTTGATTTGCAAAAAGAATCAATCGAATCGGAGCTACGAAACTGAAACTACGGTCAAAAGAACTTTGAATTCAAATCTGCTTGAAACCAAATTTTAAATTGTCAAAACCTTGTTCAAGTTGGTTAAACAGAAAGAGGGGCTCGAGACGAAGATTTTGGCGTTGGTTTCACTGGATTTGGACAAACGGTTGAAAAGTTACGAGGGTTTGAAGATCAGGGGCTAATCTGCGATAAGAGTAATCGCGGATAGGTCCCTGGCCAAAAAATAAAATAAAAAGAAAAGACTACGGTGCGAACGTTCGCTAACAAAACCAATCTAACAAAAATCATTCACTAGCAGATCTAAACGAACGAACGTTCGTTAAATAAACTAAACCGAATAAAACCGAAATAAAACCCGATCTAAACGAAAAACCGACCTAGGGTTTTTACCGAAAATAAAACCGAAGAAAACCGGCGACTTTTCCGGCGAACTCCGGCGGACGGTGGCGGCGGGCTCCGGCGCGGCGTCGGCGGCAGCGGGGTCGGCGGCGGCGGCGGGCTCATGCGGCGAGGCGCGGCGGCGGCGGCGGCGCGGTTTGAGTCGGCGGCGGCGCGTACTGCGACTAGGGTTTCGGCGGCGGCGGCGGCGGCGCGGTTTGAGTCGGCGGCGGCGGCGGCGACTACCCAAAATGCAAATAAAATATGATATGCATATGATAACCTATGTATAACATTCCAAATTGAAAATTTGGGATGTTACATGCCTAATCACAAATAGTTCATCCGAGTGAACCGTATGCTGTATATCGCACACACCTTCATCTGGCTGCCCGTTTCTTTTGTTCCTCCTCATCGCAAACAGTTAATTGAACTGAACCGTATGCCCTACATCACACACGCATCTAAAAACTGAACCGTGTTTGATGCATCCACCATCGCAAATGTTTTGCACCTTTTTGACGGGTTTTTTACACCACTGTTTGCGATTATTGCATCGCACATAGTTTCATCGAAGGGTCTTTGATCATAGTTTTGCGTTAGCAGCATCCTGCAGTAGTGTTTGTTAATTGGCGTGAATCCAACATTTATCTGATCTAAATTTACTTGTAGAAAAATGTATAATTAAAGGCGACAATGTTGATTTTTGTAAGGAAAACTACCTGGTAGTTTTGCATACTGAGCTGCATGAGTGTACTATCTCATATCATGCACATTTCTAAATTGTAGTGTCAATGTTGCTTTCCTATTACCTTACCTGGCTAATCATTGTTGTGCCATATTGTGTTAATTTGGTGTAGGCTGGTGTGGTCTGGTTGCCCAAACGTTCGTTGTGTCAATGTTGCTTTCCTATTATCTAACCTGGCTAATGATAGCAATGCTAGTGTGTTAATTTGGTGCAAGCTGCTAAACATAAGAAGACAAACTCTAAAAACAGCAAGGCAACCCCATTGTTTCTTTCCAATAAATCTAGGCCAGGTAATATGGCAATAACTCTTGATTAACCTTTTCGGTTCCCCTCCTAATTTATGTTACGATGAAGTGGTCAAGACACTCTCCACTATCAATAATACAAGCCTGCCAAAATCGCCATCTGAATCTGTTCAGTTTCCTCTATTTTGAATCCAACGGAAAAAATGTATGTTTGTGAACCAATTACTGGCTGAAGCAATGATGGAAATCGTGGAGGAATCACAGGTGCACATTCTTGTGCAACAACAACTAATCAATGTTTTCAGATACAATGTAGCAAAGGAGGAAGAACTTGCTCACATGCTTATGGGCGTCATCCGTGCTGAGGTTGCAGATTGTGAGGTTGTAGATCGTTAAGTTCTGTTCATTTATTTGCACTGGCATCAATCTTTGATTGCCAGTGGATGTAATTTCTTGTAATATATGCTGGATGTGCAACGTTTTTCCTTATGTGCCGTACATTTTCTTAGCACGCCTCGCATTCCAGCTAACTGGTCGCTAGGAAGCCAAAAAAGCTATGAAATTATTAGTTAGCACGAACAGTCGTGGGCCCTATATGAAGGAAGCGGCCCACTGCCCTTAATGGGCTTCCCTAATGGGCCCGCAGGGGCCAAAATTCTCATAGTCCTTTGATTGATTGGTTTTGGTCCTGTCCATAATTGCTCGTTGTAATGGGCTCAAGTTATAGCTGGGCCGGAATCGACGTTATCTAATTGGCCCTACAGACATGTTCAAACTTTAGCGGGCCCATTAAGTTAATGGGCCGTAACCAGTCTGAAAGCTCTATTGGGCCGCTATAATTGAAACGAGCCAGCAGTTAATGCTCGACCCTGTTACCTCCCGGGTCATTAACATGCCGACATCGAAGTGGGTAATAAGTGGGCCCATTCAATTTCACGGGCTGTTAACAGACCGATACTAAGGTCGGGCTATATATGGCCCAACTGTACTGTGGGCCTTTAGCAGGCTGAAAGAGACAGCAGGCTCGTGCTGGACCATGAAGAGCATGGGCCGCTAAGAGGCCGAAAGTCAGGTCGGACTGTATATGGCCCAACTGTGTTGTGGGCCTTTAGAAGGCCGAAAGAGAAACCGGGCTGGTATTGAACCATGAAGAGGATGGGCCATTAAGAGGCCAAAACTCAGGTCCGACTGCAAATGGCCCAACTCATTTATGGGTCATTAACAAGCTGAAAGACACTCCGGGCTAGAAATTGGCCCAACAATTAAATGGGACGCTAAAAGGCCAAAAGATGTACATCCTGAAAATTGGCCCATCCCTTGAATGGGCTGTTAACAGGCCGAAACCACATCGGGCCGATATCGAGCCCAAATATATAGCTGGTTGTTAACGGGCTCGAACTGACGATGGGCTGCAATGGTGTCAAATAGTTAACATGCCATTGACGGGCCGAATTGGCACATCTCGTATGGGCCATGGGCTTAAATGGACCAGACACAAGTATGCCCTATATCGGCTGGCCTGCTAATTTTAACTGGGCCGACCTCTTTCACCTAAATGGGCCACTGTTGGGCCTTGCCACGTGCCAACATATCATAGGCGCCTCTTGTACAATGAGTGGATGACATCTGTCCCAACGCTGAGCCGACACGTGGATCCTCACGTGAATGAGAATTTTACACGTGGAAAATCCCCATTGGTCGGGGCTGTTAACGGGTTATCGGATCTAAACTGGAACCCGATAGCTTAACGGTGACCCGTTATGGTGGATGCCACGTGTCTGTTACCTTTGATGAAAACACTTCCGTGACGCGCGATTTATCGTCATGGAAGTGGACACTTCCATGATGATAATTTTGGTATTGTCATGGAACGCTTCTACGACAGCACAGGTATGGCTATCTTGATTCTGTCATAAAATCGTCATGGATGTACATGCATGATAGAAAATGTGACCTACTATGACAAACACGTATCATTACGGAAGTGTTTTTTTGTAGTGTATGTAACCACAGGCTGATTTTGGCCTAGTAGCAGAACAGGCTAGTAACGTACTGTAAGTAATCGAGGGCCAAAAATGAGCCAAGAATTTATGGGGACCTTAGAAGGTTGAAAGATTACACAGGCTGGAAACGGCCCAACCGAATCATGGGCTGTTAATGGGTCTAAAGCCATTTACTGTTATTTATGGGCCAGAATCACCATGGGCCATTAAAGGGCCCAGAGATACAAAAGGCCTCATATGGGCCGAAAGACGTCACGGCCAATACATGGACGAAAGTGTGAATGGGATGGAATCATATTGGATGGCCCACATGACCCTGCAGGGCTGAATTCGGAAAGGCCATAACGGGTCGTGAGTACCCGGGATGTAAATGGGCTATATGCGAACATGCCGTTCACAGGCTTTCCATGGGCCGCCCTGCTAAATTTTCACCAAGTCAAGCAGACCGGCCTTTCTAACCAAAATGGGACACTGTTGGGCCTTGCCATGTGTTGATGTTTCATAGGCGCATCTCATCCATTAGATGAATGACATCTGTCGCAACGTAGGGCTGACAAGTGGTTCTGTTGGTGAATGAGGAATTGACATGTGGAAAATCGTCGTCTGTTAACGGCTATCGGATCCAAAACCGACACCCGATAGCTTAACGACAACCTGTTATGGTGGCTGCCACATGTCAGTTATCCTTGACGAAAACACTTCTGTGACGCGCCATTTATCGCCACGGAAGTGGACACTTCCGTGATGATAAATGGAGTATTGTCATGGAACACTTCTATGACAGCACAGGTATGACTATCTTGATTCTATCATAAAATCGTCACGGATGTACATGCATGATAGAAAACGTGACCTACTGTGACAAACATGTATTATCACGGAAGTGTTTTTTTTGTACTATCCCTAAAGCCCTCTCTTATTTCTTTTCTACGAAAAATGGTCATATAGCAGAAGATGGGCATCGGTGGGCCTCGGTGGAGCCCACAAACTCAGGTGGCGCGCCTTGGGGGGTAGGGTGCACCCCCTAGGCTTGTGCCTCCATCGAGGGTCTTCTCTAGTACTTTTTTCTTCTAGTACTTTTTATATATTCCAAAATAATTCTCTGTAAATTTTCACGTCATTTGGAGCTGGAGAATAGCTATCTCTGTTCACTAGTACAGCGAGCTCCTAAACAAACGGTTTAAAACCCCTTTCCGCGACGACATTTGGAACCGTCTCCAAGTGAGTGTGGGCGATAGGGGGGTCCTTCCCACACGACCCAGAAACCATCGGGGATATGCCCTCCTAGCACACACGTTCGACAAAATGAGGTCGTGTGCGACTGGCGAGCGCTCAAATACGGAAATAAGTATAGTAGAGCTAAAAAATACAATTATACGGCGAAATTGTTTCCGGTCGCAAGTACATCCCACACAGTCAGTCCCCGCTAAACGTTTCCATTCGTATGTACATCCCACACAGTCGCTCGAAGGAA
The DNA here is from genome assembly GCA_036873465.1 of Thinopyrum obtusiflorum. Taxonomy (NCBI): domain Eukaryota; kingdom Viridiplantae; phylum Streptophyta; class Magnoliopsida; order Poales; family Poaceae; genus Thinopyrum; species Thinopyrum obtusiflorum. Next base: position 156,712 of record JAAAWM010012079.1, read on the forward strand.
AACGTTTTCGTTCACAGGTACATCACACACAATTTTTCCCGTTAAATCGCTTGCATTATTGAATATATCACACATGGTCCGTGGAAGAAACTGTGTGGCAAAGGCTGTCCATCACACATAGTTTTCATGTGGTAAACGTTTCCGCAAGGTGGCCTAACGCAAACAGTTTTCAAAATAAAGTCGTGTGTGATTGTTCATTGATCCACGCAAACACGGTTTATTCCTAGAAACAGTGTGCGTTACCTGAGGTCATCGCCCACGGTATTTTTTCAACAACCATTTGTAATAGCAAAACCCAATTAGCAGGCCAATTCGCCACTAGCAGGCTAATTATCCGATTATTCATAATCCATTTATTAACCTAATTGATAGTTCATATTAAGCACACAATATATTTCATTTTCATAATTGAAATACATCAGAGTACAGCATCATATAGCTTCAGCACTCAGCTACCCCATTACACAACTACACCAGGACCAAGTTTCACATGCAACATCTATAACCTTTTGAAATTAGCATCATAGACGGTACATAGACAGATGTATCTCATCTGGAAAACTGCTGAAGCAGAAGGCGAATATTGAGCCTTCATTGATGTTGAAGGTCTTTGTAACTTTAGGCCAGTGCCGGTGGATGATTGACCGTCCATCCTTCGTCCTCATCAGGAACACTTCAATATTGAACCGGGTGTTGTATGAATACCTTCCTCGCCTCCTGACCATACAGGTGGTTTGAGAGGTAATCATCAGTGAACTACTTTGGAAAGGCCTGAAAACAAGGATGTGCATAAATATCTTCTCTATATTGGAAATGGCGCAAAGGAATTAAAAAGGCAAGGTATAATAGTTATTACCATCCTGTAGTGAACTGATGTCTTCTTCATTGTGCAGACAAAGATCTTGTTATTTTTTGTCGCTAATTTCTTTATCCTAACAATCTTTCTGAGTTTCTTGACTTGACTGATACTCATGGACAACTCATTTCTCCATATGCAAAAAGGGTCGAACAGTGGGTCAAAACCTCTCATAGCAGGACCTACATGTGCAAGACCAAATTGTTAAAAACCTAAATATTAGAATGGGCGCTGTCGTGGCTTTTGGGGCGCCATCTTGGTGCCGCATCGTCCCCACTGAAGGTGCGGCGTTGTGTGGCGGGCCCTTGGCCTGGCGCTCCTCCCGGAAGGCCACCAGCGCCACGCTGGCGGAATGAGGCGTGGCGGCCAGGTAGAGCACCAGGGGCTCGAGGGGACGAGGTGCTACCATCACCGGTGGGCTGGTGAGCTATCTCTTGAGGTCTTGAAACACCAGGTCGGCCTCCGGGGTCCACTCGGACAGGCCCTTCTTCTTCATCAGCTTGAAGAACGGCAGGGCGCGCTCCCCCAGCTGGGAGATAAAGCGCCCCAGCGAGGTCACGTAGCCCGCGAGCTTTTGCATTTCCTTGAGAGTTTGCGGCGGGCTCATGTCTTCTATCGCCTTGACCTTCTCCGGATTCGCCTCGATCCCCCTGTGCGACACGAGGAAACCCAGCAGCTTGTCGGAGGGGACGCCGAAGGGGCACATGCTACAGTTCCAGGCCCAAGAATTGCTTCTCTATTTTGCGTACCTCCGCGAGGTATGCCTCCATGTGCTCGTCCTTCGGCTCGTATACCTTGTTGGAGAAGTTGACGAGGAGCTATGACTCACCCTTGATGGTGAGGCATTTCACTCCCAAGGCCACCACAGCCTTAAGGCCGGCGATGAGGCCTTCGTACTCGGCGATGTTGTTAGAGACCTTCTCGCCCTGCTGGAAACAAAGCTGCAAGGTGTAGTAGAGCTTGTCCTGGGTGGGCGAGATGAGCACGGCTCCTGCCCCCACGCCCTGACGTGCGAACGCGCCGTTGAAGTACATGACCCAGCCATCTGGCGCTTCACTTCCCGGCGAGAGCGATCGGTTCTCGCCTGCTTCGGGTTCCGGAGAGTCGGTCCATTCCGCCACGAAGTCGGCGAGGGCGGCTGATGACCCTGGTTGTGCTGAACTCCAGCTGGAATGCCTGCAGTTCGATGTTCCACTCGGCGCCTCTTCTCGTAGCGTTGGGGCTCCGGAGCACCCTCTCCAGTGGGTAGGCTGAGACGACCTTAATAGGGTGGCCTTGGAAGTAGTGACGCAGCTTGCGCGAGGCCACGAGGAGTGCGAGTAGAAGCTTCTGTGGCAATGGATAACGTGCCCTTGCGTCCCGTAACACCATGCTGATGAATTATACCGGGTGCTCGACGAGGGCGGGAGCGTCGATGGAGTCCGAGGCCTCCAGAGGTTGGGACGCCTCCTGAGGCCGGGGGACCTCAGGAGCTTGGCTGCCCATCGGGGCCACCGCAGTCCCAGGAGCCGTCTTGTGGAGCCTGATCATCTGCTGGCGCTGTCGTGGCGGGGGGGGGGGGGGGGGGGGGGGGGGGGGGGGGGGGGGGGGGGGGGGGGGGGGGGGGGGGGGGGGGGGGGGGGGGGGGGGGGGGGGGGGGGGGGGGGGGGGGGGGGGGGGGGGGGGGGGGGGGGGGGGGGGGGGGGGGGGGGGGGGGGGGGGGGGGGGGGGGGGGGGGGGGGGGGGGGGGGGGGGGGGGGGGGGGGGGGGGGGGGGGGGGGGGGGGGGGGGGGGGGGGGGGGGGGGGGGGGGGGGGGGGGGGGGGGGGGGGGGGGGGGGGGGGGGGGGGGGGGGGGGGGGGGGGGGGGGGGGGGGGGGGGGGGGGGGGGGGGGGGGGGGGGGGGGGGGGGGGGGGGGGGGGGGGGGGGGGGGGGGGGGGGGGGGGGGGGGGGGGGGGGGGGGGGGGGGGGGGGGGGGGGGGGGGGGGGGGGGGGGGGGGGGGGGGGGGGGGGGGGGGGGGGGGGGGGGGGGGGGGGGGGGGGGGGGGGGGGGGGGGGGGGGGGGGGGGGGGGGGGGGGGGGGGGGGGGGGGGGGGGGGGGGGGGGGGGGGGGGGGGGGGGGGGGGGGGGGGGGGGGGGGGGGGGGGGGGGGGGGGGGGGGGGGGGGGGGGGGGGGGGGGGGGGGGGGGGGGGGGGGGGGGGGGGGGGGGGGGGGGGAGGCAACCAAGCCTCAGGCATCTGATCTTGAGCCAATCCTTAGCCACGCACCAAGCACAAGAACACCTCAGCCTCAGGAGGCTGTTCTTCCCCTTGTAACTGTTCATCCTCAGCCCGAGAGGCAATCCACCACCACCACACTGGAGTAGGGTATTACACCACAACGGTGGCCCAAACCAGTATAAATCTTGTGTTCTTTGTGTTGCGAGTTCGTCGAGTTAGTCCTTGAGATCTTAGTAAAGCTAGGACGCGGATCGGTAGGGGGAGAACTTCGTGCACCCCAGTGTTCGAACCTTAAGGGTTTTGCCAGAACCCGAGATCCGACAGCGCGGAAGCGAAAATGGGTCCTGAGGGCAGGCCTTGCTGAGGTTGGTGAAGTCAACAGACATGCGTTCCTTCCTGCCCTTCTTGGACACGACAACAGGGTTCGCCAACCACTACGGGTATCGGCCTTCGCGGATGACACCCGCCGCCTGCAGCTTGCGGGTTTCCTGGACAATGAAGGACTGCTTCTCCATGGACTTCTGTCGCACCTTCTGCTTCACCGGGCGCACATTGGGGCACACCCTTAATTGGTGCTCGATTACTCCCCTCGGGACCCCCACCAGCTGCTTGGGCTCCCAAGCAAATACCTCTTTGTTCGCTCGCAAGAACTTCACCAGTGCCTCTTCTTTGTCGGGGTCGAGGTTGGTGCCTATGGTGAAGGTGGCTCCTGAGGCCCCATCATGATCGACTGGTACATGCTTCGTCTTGGCACGCTCTTGCGAAAATAGCTGCTTCTTCTTTGCTGGTGTAGCCCCCTGGGCCCTGGACACTGCCTCGTCTGCGGGGCGAGCTGCCTCTGCGGCCTTGAAGGCAAGCCTGAGGGCTGCGAGGGCCTCCTTGGTGTCCCCAGCCACTTTGAGAATAGCATTGCTTCCTGGCATCTTCATGAGGTTGTAGGCGGGATGGGTCGCCGCCATGAACTGGGCCAAGGCAGGGTACGCGAGGATGGCGTTGTACGGGAGGCCGATGCGAGCGATGTCGAAGTCGATGAGCTCGGTGCGGTAGTTGTCTCAGGTGCAGAAGGTGACGAGGAGGCGGATCTGCCCTAGGGGGCTAGTGGAACCACTGCCGACCCTGGAGAAGGGCTTGGTGTGGCGGAGCCGGCCGAGCGGTACGTGGACCAAGCTGAAGGCTTCTATGGAGAGCACGTTGAGGCATGCCCCTCCGTCGATGAGGGTCATGGTGACTACTTCGTTGCAGATGGTGGGCGTGCAGAGCATCGGAAGCGCGCCTGAGCCTGCGCTGATTGCTGGGTGGTCCTCTGAGCTGAAGGTGAGGTCAGCCTGGGGTGCCGCCCATCCCGGGGGAGCCCCCTGCTACACGCGGGCAGCACCCATCTGGCGGACGAACTGCTTGACGTGGCGATCCGAGGGTGGCGCCCGTGAACCACCAAGGAGGGCTGCTACAGCAGGGGGCGCCTGCGCCGTGAAGCGTGCGATGAGCAGCCAGGCGCGCGACACGCCAGGCTGCGTAGTTCCTCCCAGGAGGCCACAGAGGACCCCGGCAGGTTGAGCAGCCAGGCGCGCGACACGCCAATGAGGGCCATGGGGAACCAGTTGGTGATGTCTTGGTCGTCACCTCCGGCTTCGAGGACGGCCTCCTCGTACGCCATCAAGAAGGCTGCTGGATCCGCCGTGCCATTGTAGCAAGGCGGCATCTTTGGCTTGAACTTGTGCGGCCACCGCACTTGCCGCAAGGCGGGGGCGAAGTCCCGGATGCCCACGGCGCCCCCGCGCGCGCCCGTCGACCCAATCGGAGGAGTGGCACCTACCATGCTAGCAGGATGAAGCATGCAGAGAGGCGAAGCTTCGGCGCACCCCTACCTGGCGCGCCAAATGTCAGATTGTGGGTTCCGGCAAACCCTTGAGGTTCAAACTCTGGGGTGCGCATGAAGAACACTCTCTCCCTAGCTCGCTCGCACAACGATCTCAAGGCCTAGCTCGACGAACCCAAAGAACACGAGACACGAGGGTTTATACTGGTTCGGGCCACCGTTATGGTGTAATACCCTACTCTAGTGTGGTGTGGTGTATTGCCTCGTAGGCTGAGGATGAACAAGGGGGGGGGGGGGGGGGGGGGGGGGGGGGGGGGGGGGGGGGGGGGGGGGGGGGGGGGGGGGGGGGGGGGGGGGGGGGGGGGGGGGGGGGGGGGGGGGGGGGGGGGGGGGGGGGGGGGGGGGGGGGGGGGGGGGGGGGGGGGGGGGGGGGGGGGGGGGGGGGGGGGGGGGGGGGGGGGGGGGGGGGGGGGGGGGGGGGGGGGGGGGGGGGGGGGGGGGGGGGGGGGGGGGGGGGGGGGGGGGGGGGGGGGGGGGGGGGGGGGGGGGGGGGGGGGGGGGGGGGGGGGGGGGGGGGGGGGGGGGGGGGGGGGGGGGGGGGGGGGGGGGGGGGGGGGGGGGGGGGGGGGGGGGGGGGGGGGGGGGGGGGGGGGGGGGGGGGGGGGGGGGGGGGGGGGGGGGGGGGGGGGGGGGGGGGGGGGGGGGGGGGGGGGGGGGGGGGGGGGGGGGGGGGGGGGGGGGGGGGGGGGGGGGGGGGGGGGGGGGGGGGGGGGGGGGGGGGGGGGGGGGGGGGGGGGGGGGGGGGGGGGGGGGGGGGGGGGGGGGGGGGGGGGGGGGGGGGGGGGGGGGGGGGGGGGGGGGGGGGGGGGGGGGGGGGGGGGGGGGGGGGGGGGGGGGGGGGGGGGGGGGGGGGGGGGGGGGGGGGGGGGGGGGGGGGGGGGGGGGGGGGGGGGGGGGGGGGGGGGGGGGGGGGGGGGGGGGGGGGGGGGGGGGGGGGGGGGGGGGGGGGGGGGGGGGGGGGGGGGGGGGGGGGGGGGGGGGGGGGGGGGGGGGGGGGGGGGGGGGGGGGGGGGGGGGGGGGGGGGGGGGGGGGGGGGGGGGGGGGGGGGGGGGGGGGGGGGGGGGGGGGGGGGGGGGGGGGGGGGGGGGGGGGGGGGGGGGGGGGGGGGGGGGGGGGGGGGGGGGGGGGGGGGGGGGGGGGGGGGGGGGGGGGGGGGGGGGGGGGGGGGGGGGGGGGGGGGGGGGGGGGGGGGGGGGGGGGGGGGGGGGGGGGGGGGGGGGGGGGGGGGGGGGGGGGGGGGGGGGGGGGGGGGGGGGGGGGGGGGGGGGGGGGGGGGGGGGGGGGGGGGGGGGGGGGGGGGGGGGGGGGGGGGGGGGGGGGGGGGGGGGGGGGGGGGGGGGGGGGGGGGGGGGGGGGGGGGGGGGGGGGGGGGGGGGGGGGGGGGGGGGGGGGGGGGGGGGGGGGGGGGGGGGGGGGGGGGGGGGGGGGGGGGGGGGGGGGGGGGGGGGGGGGGGGGGGGGGGGGGGGGGGGGGGGGGGGGGGGGGGGGGGGGGGGGGGGGGGGGGGGGGGGGGGGGGGGGGGGGGGGGGGGGGGGGGGGGGGGGGGGGGGGGGGGGGGGGGGGGGGGGGGGGGGGGGGGGGGGGGGGGGGGGGGGGGGGGGGGGGGGGGGGGGGGGGGGGGGGGGGGGGGGGGGGGGGGGGGGGGGGGGGGGGGGGGGGGGGGGGGGGGGGGGGGGGGGGGGGGGGGGGGGGGGGGGGGGGGGGGGGGGGGGGGGGGGGGGGGGGGGGGGGGGGGGGGGGGGGGGGGGGGGGGGGGGGGGGGGGGGGGGGGGGGGGGGGGGGGGGGGGGGGGGGGGGGGGGGGGGGGGGGGGGGGGGGGGGGGGGGGGGGGGGGGGGGGGGGGGGGGGGGGGGGGGGGGGGGGGGGGGGGGGGGGGGGGGGGGGGGGGGGGGGGGGGGGGGGGGGGGGGGGGGGGGGGGGGGGGGGGGGGGGGGGGGGGGGGGGGGGGGGGGGGGGGGGGGGGGGGGGGGGGGGGGGGGGGGGGGGGGGGGGGGGGGGGGGGGGGGGGGGGGGGGGGGGGGGGGGGGGGGGGGGGGGGGGGGGGGGGGGGGGGGGGGGGGGGGGGGGGGGGGGGGGGGGGGGGGGGGGGGGGGGGGGGGGGGGGGGGGGGGGGGGGGGGGGGGGGGGGGGGGGGGGGGGGGGGGGGGGGGGGGGGGGGGGGGGGGGGGGGGGGGGGGGGGGGGGGGGATAAGCACATTGCAGATTCATCAGATTAATTCAAGCCACATGGAAAACCCATTTATCCAAACCAAGCATGATTAAGAACTAGGAAATATAGCACTTGTATATGTTTCTCATGTATTAAGTGCAGCTAAATTCGATTTATTCCTCACATGCACAACAATACAAAATCCTACCCACGACAATTGGACATCGCATTGCAGAATTGAACCAAGCAGTTAACTGAACACCACAACAAATGAACCAACATTAACTGAGCACCACATAGCACAATATAACATACTCCTAATAGAAGATCACACAGTTAACCAAAGAGTTAACTACAGCCAATTGTAGCAATTGTATTTGTTTCTCATGTATTTACTACAGCCAAATTCAATTTATTCCTCACATGGTATACAATAACAGAATGCACCCACAACTATTGAACATCACAACCCTACTCTAGTGTGGTGTGGTGTATTGCCTCGTAGGCTGAGGATGAACAAGTACAAGGTATGAACAACCTCCTGAGGAGAGGTGTTCTTGAGCTCGGTGAGCTGGTGAGTGTGTGGGTGGTCTGAATGATCCGTCCTTTGATCCCCTCTCTATGGGGATGGCTAGTCCTATTTATAGAGGCCCGGGTCCTCTTCCCAAATATTAGGTAGGAAGGGGTCCCACAACGGCCAAGTTTGAAGGGCGACAACTAGTACAAGCTATCCTGACAAAAGGTGGTCTTCGCCTGCCAAAGGCTCTGATGGTGACACTACCGTGGGCTCCGTGGTGACCTCCGTCCTGCCGTCCTGCTGGTCTTGGTCTCGTTGCACCGATATGGAAACCTTTGCCTGATGCCTCGGGATTCCTCACCTGCGCCTGCCTCTTTAGCACCAAAGAGGAAACTGATACACTGCGCCCGCTAGCGCCCGCCTGGCCTTGGTCGTCATGGCTCATGTCACGTGAACCTCGCGAGGTGCCCCTTGCATCGATATCTCCGCTCCTCGGGAGCCAGCCTAGTGAGGCTGCCCCTGAGGAGGTCTTGGTGTTGCCTGCCTCGCGAGGCTTGGCCCCTCGCGAAGGTCTTGAGTGGTTGCTGTTGAAGATGGGCCATACCAGGCCGTTGGTGGAGCCACGCCACGGGCCGCAGTCAGGCAAGTCTGGGTAACCCCGTTCCCAGGACACCGACAGGGTTGAGAGGTAATCATCAGTGAACTGCTTTGGAAAGGCCTGAAAACAAGGATGTGCATAAATATCTTCTCTATGTTGGAAATGGGGTAAAGGAATAAAAAAAAGGCAAGGTATAATAGTTAGTACCATCTTGTAGTGAACTGATGTCTTCTTCATTG